>CM039607.1:26465558-26568783 GCA_022457205.1 Saccharum spontaneum | reverse complement strand
CTCCACCAGTGATTGTGTAATGATCCTGCGGTGTTCACCGATTGGATCACTGTTAGCTGTAGCCACTGCTTTAAGATCTCCCACACTTCTTTTGTGAAGGGGCAGTCCTTGCACAGATGTACCGGTGTTTCTAGTTCGTTGCCACAGAGCCTGCAGTCTGTATCATCTGTCCATCCCCGCTTTATCAGATTATTAGCCGTTAGAATCTTCTTATGTAGCAAAGTCCATGCAAAGAACCTGCATTTGGGCTCCGCTTTAGCCCTCCAAATGACAGATTTTTTTGTTTTGGCAAAAACTCCAACGAACTGAATGAGATAAGCGCTCTTGGTGGAGTATTCCCCATCCTGTGTCCACCTCCACCTCACTTCATCTTCAACTGTTTCATTTAGCTGCACCCGCACTAGCGGCCTCCCAAAGTTTGACGAATTCTCTTACTTCTTCAGGCGTTGTTGGTGGGAAGATGTGATCTATCCATTTTCGGTTTGTCATCCCCTGTTTAACCGTGATCTTTTTCCTTCTTGTCTTTCCATATAAATGTGGCGCAATTGTTTTCGCCATTTGTCCATCTATCCAGCTGGAGGTCCAGAATAGTGCTTTCTTTCCATTGCCTATTGTCACTGTCGTTGATGCATTGAAGAGATCCCGGTCTGCTTTGTCACAGGGCACTTCCAGATTACTCCATGCTCTTTCTGGTTGTTTCCATTTGTACCATAACCATCGCAATCTGAGCGCTCTAGTGAATCTCTCCAAGTCAAGGATCCCCAACCCTCCTTTGTTTTTGGGCAAACAAATCGTCGGCCAGTTGATCAGCGAGTGACCCCCACAAACCTTGTCCGGTGTCTCCCCTCGCCACAAGAAACTTCTACGAATTTGGTCTATCTTTTTGAGCAGCCCCTTTTGGGCTTGAAATACCGTTAAATGATAAATCGGCAGAGACGAAAGCACCGTCTTAACCAAAGTTTCTCTCCCTGACGAAGATAGGAATTTCCCTTTCCATCCTGGTAGTCTGGCAGCTATTTTATCAATCAACGGTTGGACCTCTAATTTCCTTAGCCTCCTTGTATGAAGCGGCAACCCAAGATATTTACCCGGGAAAGTACAGATTTTTCCTGGGAAATTTTGTATGATGCTCTGAATGGCATCAGGCTGTAGTCTAATTGGGTAAATTTCCGTTTTGCTCATATTGACTTGCAGGCCAGAGCATTCTCCGAAAAAATGCAGAATTTTCTGTAGGTTTGATAACTCTATGGGGGAGGGATTTGCAAAGAGTGCAGCATCATCAGCATAAAAGGAGCATCTCAGGTTTGCGGCCTTAGGAAGGACAGGATGAAACAAGCCATGTTGCGCCGCACGGTCTATGATTCTTTGCAGTGGGTCGATGGCGAGGATAAATAGTAAAGGCGACAATGGGTCTCCTTGCCTGAGGCCTCTTGCATGTGCTATGTTCCGGCTTGGAGTACCATTTATCAGGATTTTCGATGAGGAGGATCTGAGCAAATCAGATATCCAGTCCCGCCATTTGGTACTAAAACCAAGTGCAGCTAACACTTCCAGTAAGAATTGCCATCCCACAGAATCAAAAGCCTTAGAAATGTCCAACTTGATAAAGAGGGCCGATTGTTTTTTCTTGTGAAGCAACTGGATTACCCTCTGAACATACAGAAAGTTGTCATGGATACATCTCCGTTTGATGAACGCATTTTGCGCATGAGAAACTAGCTCGTTCATGCGAGGAGCCAGCCGGGTTGCCAAGATTTTTGTAATCACTTTGGTGAGGCTGTTGATGAGGCTTATTGGTCTGTAGTCCGATATAGCCGTCGGAATTTGTTTTTTTGGGAGCAAGACTATACTTGCCTCGTTAAACAAGTGCATCTTTGATGTCTTATGATTGTAGAAACCCATTATTGCCTCCAGGAGATCAGTCTTGATTATGTCCCAGCATTTTTTATAAAAGAGTCCAATATACCCATCTGGCCCAGGAGCCTTCTCTGCCGGTATCTCCTTGATTATGTCAATCACTTCCTTTTCCGTGAATGGTATATCTAGGTCTTCTAGGTTATGCTCTGAATAGCCAATAGCTTCCCAGTCTATCCTCCTTGTTCTCTGAACTCTTGATCCTACTGCTTTACTGAAATATTCTACCGCCACCTTCATCTTGTCCTCCTGAGAGACTGCTACCCCCCTATCGCTGTATAATGCGTTAATATATGTCTTCTTCCTCCTAGAATTTGCATGTATTTGGAATAGGCGTGTGTTGGAGTCCCCTTTTCGAATCCATGTTAGTCTGGAATGTTGTCTTGCTTTTGCCTTTTGGATTGCCGCTAAACCTAGCGACTTAACTTTGAGGTATTTCTTGAATTGTAACTCCTCTTCTGTTAGGTTGCGTCTCTCTTGAGCTTTTTCCAATTCCAGGAGAACGACTTCCAGTATGGCTGACTGAAGCTTCCATTCACTGAAGATTGTTCGTCTCCACACTTTAAGCGCCCGTGCAGTCCGTAATAATTTGACGTGCATGCGCAACATTGCGTTCTGAGTGTTAACTGGCTGTTCCCAAGCTTGCTTTACCGTCTCGGTGAAACCCGGCATGTTGACCCAAAATGCTTCAAACCGGAATCCTCGGTAGAAGTCAAAGGCTGTATCTCCTTGTAGAAATAGTGGACAATGATCCGATCCTAAGGATGCTAAAGCTTGCAAGTCAGTTCTTGGAAAAATTTCTAACCATTCGGCAGATGCTAGGAAATGGTCAATCTTTGTCATCGTCGGGTTTTGTTGATCATTACACCAGGTGAACCGTCTCCCATGAAGTTCCAACGGTGCCAATTGTAGGTTGTCAATAGTGCTTTTAAATTTGTTTAACATTCGAATATTTATGCGTTGGTTGTTCTTATGTCCCGCCCGGTAAATTAAGTTGAAGTCTCCCAGCACCATCCAGCTTGCCTCCATTTGTTGCTTGAGGTCCGAGATTTCTTGAAGGAATGCGATTTTTTCCGGGTCAGTCTGCGGCCCATATACACCTGTTATGCACCACGAAATATTATCCTGAAGCATTGTGATCTTTGCAGAGATGGAATGCTCAGTAGCCTGTAAAGGCGCAAGTTGGAAGTATCTCTCCGCCACTGCCAGTAGAATTCCTCCCGAAGTCCCTGTTGCAGGAAGAGCAGCATAGTTTGCCACCAGCTCTGGTCCTAGTGTCTCATTGAGAAGAGTTCTGTTCCAGGTTTCGATCTTCGTTTCCTGAAGACAGACAATTGTAGCACCGGAAGAAGTTATGAGATTTCGCACACTTGCTCTTTTCGCCCCATCATTGAGGCCTCTAACATTCCAGCATAAAATTGAACAATCTTTTTGGGCCATTTAACTTGATTAACGCTACTGCAAACCAATGTTGCTGCACGCCAGCCGGTTGAAACAGTCTCCCCCACAACTCAAGTAGGCAGGTTGAAGTTCTAATGCAAATGGCAACAAAGCCAACAGGCAACGATAACAGAAGTCTTGCACGATACAAGGGCAGGCCTGCCCGAAGACGGCCACGCAGGGCCCAACTAAACCTGTCATGAGGTCTTGCACCACCTTCCTGGACTTGACTGTTGTTGATAGTAAAGGAACTCATTGAGGATAGTCCCTACTGTACAACAGTCCGTGCACCATTAGGCCGCAACCATCTTTTGTGCAGCACCCTTCAGCTTGGTACTGCCGGCCTTCCCCTCCATCTTGATTCCATGTTCCACCGGTCTTGGATGGCCTCCATCTCCGTCATGTTTAGTGGGTTGTCAAGGTGCTGCGAAAAACTTTCAAAGTTAATTTTGCTTGATGATGGGGTCGACTGAGACAGATGCCCCAGCTTTTTAGTGAGTAATTCCTGTGCTATCTCCATTGTGTGTTTCCCAACCCTTGTTTGCGCTTTCTTTGCCAGGCGAGTACTTTTGCGCTGTGTGTCAGTAGGAGGTATATGTTCCTCATCATTTGGTATCACATTGTCCGCTGGCTGCGGCTCAGGCAACAGAGGTTGATCGGCTGGGTTTGAGATGGATTGCAGGAAGACATCAACTGGGTCAAGTACTGATGCGTCACTACTCTGAGTCCCCTGTCCCGCTGATTGGGATTGGTTCATGGTCGTCTGGGTCGCTTCCTGTGCTATATTCTCTGTTTGTGGGACTTGTTCCTGAGTGTTTTGTTGAGAAGATTCACTTCCTAACTCGGGGACACTGTGGATGTGCGGCTCAGTCCCTAACTGGGGATGTAGCTGGATAGACATGACATCATCTGAAGCAAAGTTCATGCTAAAGCCTCTGGGGGAACTTTCAGTATCGACTGGCTGTGTGAGTGGGGTTGAGTGTACAGCTAGATTGATGTCCACGGTTGGTATGCACGTGTCACACAACTGTATTTGGGTGTCAGCCATGGACCTGACTTCTAACTGGAGTAAATCAGAGTTGGGATTGCTTACAGGTTGAGTTGTTGTGTGGTCGAAGCCATCTGAAGGCAGCTTGCTTTCCCCTGTCATAGCGTACTGTCCAGGCCTGATCCCTGTCTTGCTGTTGATGCTATCCGCCGGCTTTGCCCCCATGGGCCCCTCGAAACCAGCGATAAGGAATTCATCAAGCATGGGGTCAGCAAACAGAGGGAGAGGCCCAGAACGCATTAGAAGGTCAGCTTGAATGTCTTTGACAGGACTATGTTTCTCACATTCAGCAACTGGTGCGTCCCCAAGGACCGAAGCAACTGGATCAGCAAAGGACACATGTTTGGTGCTCTTACTCTTTGCCGTTGGAGCTGGTGCCACCTTTGCCGAGCTCAACATGTTCTTGGGCTCCCACCTGAAGCCCCTTGAGCAGTAGGATCCCCCTTTCCTGTTGTTGTAGCCACGGCCGCACAGGTTGGTGCTGATGCAGTCGGCAGCACTATTGCAGCACCTTGTCACGTGCCCCCAAGCGGACACACTCCTATGTCGCCTGTGGTGGCCATCGCGACTGTCATCCCCGTCATCCCGCCTGTGGTGACGGTGCTCATCTCTCCCACGGTCTTCACCTCTGTTGCCACGGACTTCACCATGAACGTCAGGCTGTCCATACCTCCAGATAAACTCCCTCCGTCGCTTGCGGTTTGGTGGCCCTCCCCGGGCACCGTCACCATTCAGGAAGGTCAAATCTTCCACCACGACCACGTGTGGAAACACCTCGTAGACCAGCGCGTGCTTGAGGGCAGTTGGCTCGTCGTGATGCACCTTCACAAGAGGAAGTCGGATGTCCATTGAAGGTGGCTCGGCGTCAGGGTCAGTAATGGTGAGCCACACCTTCCTTGGGATCTTGCAGGGGTCAGCAGTCCATGCCCAGAGGTCGTAGGTCCTTGTTCTCTCGCGGCGCCGGGTGTGCTCCTCCACGTAGTGGACAGCACACGAACGTCCCAGAATCGTGGCCGCCACCTCTTCTCCCCATGCGTGCGGAGGGATCCCCTCGATACGGATGTTGACCCGAAACTCCAGCTGGGTCTCTTCAGCTTCCCTTGCAACACTCCATGTGGCAAAGTTGAAGACTCTGCCATCATCTTCGAAGCGTTGTTGCTGGGTAGCACGCTGACGCAAATGCTCTTCGGAGAAGATGACCAAAAACTGCTCTGGATAGTGCTTCACCACCTGGAAGTCGCCCCAACCCATGCCCAGCTTGGATCTGAGCGCATCCTCCACATGGAAAGGCTCAGTGTCTTGGCTCTTGCGGCTGCTGCCCTCCAGCCAGCAGACAGCCGCCTTGCCCAGCAGAGCATCCCGGCGCCTCTTGGTATCACTAGTGACGGAGACATACACTGTCTCACAAGCCGGCCGAGCTCTTGGGTCTCCGGGGTACGCCGCCATGGCAACAGGAGCAGGAACGCCGCGGGCCACCTCCAGATAGGAGCGGCGGTCTGCCTGGGAGGATGGGTGAGTGGCTAGCTAAGCTATTTGTGGAGCAGTATGATGATGCAGTTCAGTTGCTTGCTTCACTGGCGCTTGGGTCTTCAAGTAGTACATCGGCGGCCGGCCAGGACATCTGCGTGCGTGATGACCTCTCCCCCTGCAGCGCCAGCAGGAGGTAGGTGAACGACAGTCTCGAACTTGATGGTCAGTAGCCAAGCAATTGAAGCATTTACCGTATGCCAGCATTTTGAATCGCTCGGATCCATGACCGCGCCTTGGCAACTGGCTCACGGCGGCCGAAGAGGATGCAGCTTGCTTTTCTCGGCGCCACCAGTAGGGGGCTTTAACCTCCTCCCATGCTTCCTGGTTTGCTCTTGGATGCGACCCAGTATGAGGCCGCCATGAAGACGCTCCTGTTTTCGGGCTCTCCTCACGGTCACTGCCCCGTCGCAGAGGTGATGGCGACCGGACGTAGGCGTCAGGCCTCCATGGCGTGAAAGGTGGTGACCGAAGTGAATGCTCTGCCGTCCACTTCTCCTTGTCAGCTCTGGTGAACCTGTGCTTGGAGGATGGCTTGGTGATTGAAGGTTGGGGTTCCTTTGAAACCGCTGCCCGGTTCTTCGGATCAAGCTGAGCATCTTGATTTTTACTCTTCTGGTCATCGACCTTGGAACCACCAGCAGAGGTAGGCAACCGTTGGGTATTGATCCCTCCGTCTTCAATAGATGCCGCTTGAACCTGATCCTCAGCATTGAACTTTGTGGCATCTTGAATCGGAACTGCCCTCGCGTCTGCAACCTGCAACAGGATGCCAATATCTTGGACCAAATCTGCTAGGATCTGCTCTTCCACGGCAGCTTGCAGCTTGGTCTGGCCTGCGTTGATTACTCCCTTCGTTGCATCCTTGCCTTGAACCAACTCCGCTGCCGTCGGAACAACACTATTCCCCGCCGTCTCTGCCGTCTGGATCTCCTCCACCTGTGGCTGAACCCCGCCGAGCGACCCACCAATCAGTAGATCAGGACCTGGCGGACTCGGACCTGCAGCTGGAAGCGGGGGATTTGGCTGATGGGATTGGATCGAGGTGGGTTGTGGTGTTTCGCCCTCGGGGGGGCGAGGGGGCTGGGCGGAGGAGACGGGGTCGGGCTCCATCAGCCCATTAGTCGTCCTGCGTTAGTATGCCATCATTTGTTGAGCTTGGGATGCAGATTTGCAAATACCAGGCTGTCAGGTGCTTCCCCATGATATTGTTAACTACAACCACAAGCTTTGATGAATTTTCAGCTTTGTGGTTGCTCGATAACAACTTTGAGTTATAAATCAGATTAAGGACAGGATTAAGAAGAAAGTTCTGAATGAGAGAAAACTAGGGCTAATGGAACACATTAACAATAATTTTACCCATCTGGAAATTTTTACTGGTACCTATAAAATTTATCATGATTTTATTACGAAATTCAACTTTCAGCGATGAACTGTAGCATCGATCACAAACTGTCACAGGAGAACAGTGCCACTCAACTGCCGAAGGATCCAGCACACAAGGAAGCTTCGAAGGTGACACTATGGATTTGGGACAGAATGAAGTCCACGATTTTCCCCTGAAGAACGCAGACCTCTGAAAAGATATAGACAATATTTTTTAAAAGAAAAAGGAAAGAGAGAAAAATGTCGTCTTCTACCTCAGCTGCCCTTCTCCTCCATGGCCGCCTCCATTCCCCTTCCCCTCCGTCAAAGCCGCAACTTTTCCTAGCTCTCCCCAACAACCCTACTCGATTCCCGGCCTCCGCCTCCGTCCGGGTCGCCTATCCTCCCCGGTGGCCTCTCCGCGCCGCCGGCGGGGAGCAGGACAACCGCGTGCAGGAGCTGAGGGTGCCCGATTCTTGGCTGACGCCTGCAGGAGCAGCGCAGGTTCGGTCTTTCCTCGGATTCTCTCTACCGATTCTTATCGCAGCCTAGTGGTGGTTGCTATAGCTCCCCCTCCAGTTCTTAGGTAGTAGTGTTGAACAGACTACGCTCAAGGGGCAGATTGACGCCTCTCACTTCAAACGAAATCTGCATGGGCTATTCGTGCTGTTCATGTGTCCAGATTTCAGAGTTCAGATACTGTGTGTCTTGGGTTTCTGGAAGCACACATTTGCCCCCTTTTCGGGTCATGCCAAATGCATTTCTGTGACACTTGGGATGTCTGAATTCACGGTGTGGATGGGGAGAGTCGAAGCTTGGAATCATTGCATTAGAATCAATCAACAGAACTTACTACTATTTCATTGCACATGCACAATGTAACTTACAGTAACTGAACTCAAGTAGTAGAATGTTGTAGTGATCATAAGTGAAGGCGCTTATGTGCATTACTGTGAATTGTGACGTTTCCACTCCTTGTTCTGGAGAGGAGCGCAGCAGAACTTGGATTTTGCTGAACTAAAAGGCTACCGTGCATTACTGAAACTAACCTGCTTTGTTTTTTTGTTTTCTCTCGAACACATAGAACTAACGTGCTTTGTAATAATAGCACAGAAAGGGGGGAAACGGAAAAAAAAAAACAAAAACTACCTATTCCCGTCTGCCTGATCATCTTTGGTTATATGGAACTTAGGCACATTGCTGCCTGCTACGAATTCGGAATCACTGAGGAACTTACCTCCATTTTATGCTGATCATCACCAGGAATCTGAATGGCTGAGGGAGACACTACACAAGTGGCTCGACGATGAGTACTGCCCAGAGCCGGCCAACGTGGACATCAGCAGCACTGCCGCGGCGTCATACCGAGAGTCTCTGATAGCAGGGCAGTCTGACCTGGGAGAGATCTTGCTGAAGCTGGTGGGCGACCTGGATAAGCTGTCGTACAGGGAGAGCTTCCATGGCCCCTTCTCGGCCGCCAACGCTGCGGTTCGTTTGATCACTCAGAGGATGGAGTCACTGCCTGATGAATGATGGTGGTGTGTGAGCTGCAGTTTCTACATGCCAGGACTGATCCAATGCGACTGTTCATGGGTGTCTTCGACAGGAAATGATGAAAATAGGCTCGAGACTTTGTTTTTTCTCTGTTGAAATTCGACAATGTACCATTCTGCTATGAGCTTGTGAATTCGCAGATGAAACGAGCGATGAAACGTGAACGAGATGGCTGGACAATGGACTTAAGGGAGTGCGTAGCCTTTTCTGAAGTTGTTTTGGGTGTGAATTCGCAGTTGACGTGCAATTCTGGTCTATGGAAACTAATCGTTTTGGGGCGATATTTACTAATTTTCATGGGTTCTAACAATTCTTGAGTTTGTGATGGATCTATGCCATAGTAGTCACATAAAAGGGGGTTGAAGTTTATATTATTATGCGTTGCATCTCCAAAACAACTCAAATATTTAAAACTACCAATTTTTTGCACAAATAAGTCCATGAACCCATATTAAAAACTAAGGCACTGGAATGACTCTATCCCTCAAACAAAACATGACACTGGATTCAACCCAACTCTAAAAACTGGGACAAGTCCAACTCATTCCATATCATCCCCAAACCACACACGCTACGAGAATTATCTTCCCCAAGAGAGCCGTTAGCATTGGTGGCCATTGGCGGTGTCCACGCCAGTAAAAATTGTTTGGCTCCATCCGATCTCTATCGTCTGGCTAGGAATGTCATAGGTGGTACAACTCACGTTATCGACCGCTAGTTAGCTAGGAGCTTCGAGGGTACTTTTGTACATCCACGCGTCACTGTCTTAGCAATTTAGCATGCCCCAGTGGCAAGAGTGACTATGCTGGGAGCTTACTGGATACGTCTGTGTGCCATCGTCCTAGCAATTTAGCATGGTCCTCGGTGAAGTGTCCATGTTTCACCATCTCGTTGGCGCGGGCTCTATGCCATGCCAGGAGTGTGCAGCCTCTTGGTAAAAGGGTGGATATAGCCTTTTGCCTTTCAACTGTCATCTGTTCTGCTTTACTGCTCTCGTCACATAGCGTTTTCTTTTTTTCCCTCTTATGGTTTGCCCAACGCGCCAGCATGGCGTGTTGCCCCAGAGTCCACATCAACGCTAAGTATCCATGTCACACTAGTTGGTAGTCTCGCAGAGAGTAGCTTGCAGAAGCTACAGATCTGACAAAGAAATGAGGCGAACGCTGGAGCACGCGTTGAGAGCTAAGAGCGGCTCTGTTGTGGGTTTGTAGGGTCTGTATGCAGGCAACAAAGCGTGATGTTGGGTGGAATGTGGTCCCACATACGAATTCCCACAAAATAGGTCTAGGACTGTTAGCGCTATAGTTTAGCTGCCTATATGCTTCTCTGTCAACGTGGCATCTCTTTTTAACTGAAACCACTATGAACGTTAATCCGCGTTGACTTTGCCTTTAGGTTTAGGTTTCAGATTTGGCTGAGCTTTCTTTTTACTTTTTGTATGTCTACACTTATTTTAAATTTTGATGGGCAATCATTGCGTTGCCTATCGGAAAAAAATTGGGTGCACCCTGGGTACACCGTGAGGCCCGTGCTCCCCCAAGCCAGATGGAGGCCACGTGCACGGCCCTTTCATCCTGCGGCAGCTGTAAACGATGCTTCCGAGGGAAAACAGGCACACGGCTCAGCTCCTCATCGGCTCAGCTGATCGTGCCTTCAACTAGTGCGGCGCTGTCGCCATCAAGACGCCCCGATTGATCGTGACTTGACCCTAGACCAGTGCGGCGGTTGGACGCCGTCGCCGTCGCTGCCGATTCCGTGGATGAACCAGCAGCCACCATGGCAGGCATCGAAGGCCTAGAAGACAGGATGCCATCTTCTTCAGTCATAGAGGATTCGCGTGCACTAGGAATTGATGCTGTTGGTGGTGGTCATCTTGAAGAAGAAGAACAAATATCACAGGTCAGTTATCTAATTAGATCATTGTTCCTTTTGTTTGTTTGCTTTCTGACATATATGGTGCATATTTCATAGAACACCATATCAGTTACCATAGGAGCAAAGAACATCGGCACCATTTCACATACGTCTGGATCAGTGGAGATTCAAGGACCTAATGAGGTAAAAAACAATTAACAAAGTTACATAATATATATTGTACAGGATATATGATATTTTGTTTATTTTTAGTACACCTTTAATTGAAAATCTATATGTACAGGAGGTGGTTTACAGAGCTGGGCAAGTTGGAATGACATTTGAATCTGAGGAAAAGGCTTATAACATGTACAATACCTATGCCGGCAAGGTTGGGTTCAGTGTTAGAAAGAGCAAGATGAAGCGCCGCCAAGATGGTAGTATATGTCAGAAATACTTAGTTTGCAGTAGCCAAGGACATCGAAAAAATGAGTCATCAGAAAAGGACATTACAAGGACGGGTTGTGAAGCTCGTGTTCAGTTTAGTGTCAGCAAAGATGGGATTTGGACGGTGCAAAAGGTCGTAGAACAACACAATCATTATCTTGCTAGTCCAAATAAAGCACACAAGCTGAGGTCCCAACGACAGGTTATAGAGGCTGACAAGAAATTGATTGGGCAGATCCGAGAAGCTGGAATGAAGCCAGCCCAAGTTTATGAGTTCATGAAGGAGTTTTATGGAGGGGAAGAGAACGTGCCATTTGCTAAGATGGATCGCGATAATGAGATCGGTCGTGAGCGCAGACAGTACTTAGAAGCCAATGATGCACAAACACTTTCTGAATATCTGAGAAACAAACAGTTAGAGGATCCTACATTTTTTTATGCATTTCAGGTAGACAAGGAAGATGGTCGTATAGCAAATTTCTTTTGGGCAGATGGTCAGTCTATCATGGATTACAAATGCTTTGGTGATGCTGTGTCATTTGACACCACATTTAAAACTAATAAGTTTGAAATACCTTTTGCTCCGATTCTTGGCTGCAACCATCACAAGCAAACAATAATATTTGGGTGTGCACTTCTATTTAATGAAACTATTGAATCATTTGTTTGGCTTTTTGAAACCTTTCTGACGGCAATGTCAGGAAAGCACCCCAGCACAATTTTTACGGATCAAGATGCGGCTATGGCAGGAGCAATTGCTTTTGTATTCCCAAATACAAGCCACCGTCTTTGTTTGTGGCACATTTGCTTAAATGCTGCTAAACATCTTAGTCATGTAATTCATGAGTCGGATAAGAAAGGTAACAAGTTCCTAACAGATTTCAAAAATTGTGTGTACGAAGACAGGTCAGAGACTTACTTCATAGAGAAATGGCATGAATTGTTGACTAAATACAATCTAGGGAATAACTCTTGGATGGCAAACCTGTATGCTTTGAGGAAGAAGTGGGCTGCGGTGTATCGTGACTCTTTTACAGCAGACATGAACTCGACCCAGAGGAGCGAAGGTATGAATAATGTCTTCAAGAAAAGATTTCATAGGAGACTTGGTCTTTCTGAACTCCTTGTAGAATGTGAGAAGGTTACAGTTAGTCTCCGTGCAAATGAGTTGGATGCTGATTTTAAGTCACGTCGAAAGAACCCGGTTGCATACATTCCAAATCTACCAATGTTGAATACTGCAGCTGAATCATATACAAGGAGAATGTATTCAGAGTTTGAGGAAGAATTTAAGAGACAGTTTACATTGTCTTGTGAATTGTTGGAAGATACGGGGACAAACAAGACATTCTTTGTTAAGTATATGCAGTCTGATCGTGGAACAACAGTAGTATTAAACACTGAAGATTCTACCATTACATGCTCTTGTCGGATGTTTGAATCCATAGGTATATATACTATTTATATTTCAATTTAAAAATAGTAAGCTTTAATATGGGTTGTTTAAATTGGCAACTATATCTTACAGGTTTATTATGCAAGCATGCTCTTAGAGTCTTCAATATGCATGGAGTATACAATTTGCCAGCGCAATATATACTGCCTAGATGGACAAAATATGCAAAAACTGGATTTTATGTTGACAAACAAGGAACTGAGAAGGGAGATTTGAAAACACAAGCAGCACTTATATCTCGACAAGCCACATCTCTTGCATTGAAGTGTTCACCGTCGAAAGAACTTCTTGATAAATTGCAGAAAGCCATACATAACTTGAACTTGGAAGCAAATACTTATCTAAGTGAAATGCATGAAAAATCCCAGGAGATTCCTCCAGTTCCAAATGAAAGTGTCCGAGAACCATTAAATGGTGTAATATCATTTAAAATTCCTCAAGTAATAAAAGGTCCAAAAAATACACGTTTTAAAAACGTTGTTGAAAAGAAGGCAGGAAAGAAGAAGAAGGGTGCTCAGAAGAAAGGTAGTGACCTGCCCACCAACTTTTGCTTATGTCTATAATTTTTTTTTAAAAAAATATTGCATTATCATATATATTTGATTGTAGGTGAAGATCTAGAAAATAATGATGTAGAAACAAGAGTTGAACATGCTCCTTTCATGCAAGATGGATATGCTGATCCAAACCAAATGACGGTAAGACAATAGCTATTTTCATAATTTTTCTCTTACAAGAAAATAATGCTGATCCAAGCTAGATAATGATTTCTGAACATTCTCTTGTGCTATGATAGAATTTTAATGCTGGGCCATCTTCAGCCATGGATGCTCCTTTCATGCAAGATGGATATTCCACAATGCCACACTTCAATTTAATTGCAGATCCTACTGCAGTGGCTGCTCCACACATACCAGGAGGATACACAAGTCTCTTAATGGGAGTTGATCAAGATGCTTCAATGCAAACTGCAGTCAGGAAGTTACATTTCGATGGAGTGCAAAATCATGAATTTATGTAACTTTGCTCTTTTGCTGTTAAAAACTGTCATTTGCTCTGAATAGGAGCCCTACAGACTTCGCTCTGAGTTGGAGCCTTACAGACTTTGTTCAGAACAATGCATTTCAGAGAAACAATGAGATTATTAAGAAATCCATTCCACTGCTGCTTTCAAAACATCCAAATATATTTTAGATAAATATTAAGTCTGTACAAAGGACAAGCAAACTAAATAAAACTAAACATGTGCAAGCCAAGCCTGAAGAACAGGTTTCTTCAAGGGCTTACACTCATGAACAGAAAGGAAAAGGTCCTCCGGATTACAGCATTTAGGTGGATCACACCCGACGATACAAGCTAGTTACACCTACTACCACTAAGCATATCGCTCCCCAGTACAGATCACCATGTATATACACCACCAGAATCTTCAAGGCTTCAAGCATCTCAGTTCTATTTTCCCAGATCGAGACTGACCTAGGCCATTCCACTTCCTGCAGTTTCAATCTTGCAATGAAATCAACACTGATATTCTCTCTGTCATTGTCGATGAGCAGCTTGTTAGAAATGCCTCTCATTCCCTTCCTGTAATAAGATGGTACGAGAGAAAAGTATAACCCAAATGAACTCCTTAGATCAGCTATAATATGCATAACAAGGAAACTTAATGATCAGTTACCTGGAGGTCCATGAGGGCCATGTAGCGCTGCAAAGGCAACTGGTATTGTAGGATATTATTCATGATCTTTCTCTCCTGATGACATCAGAATACACTGGGATCAGGTAGGCAGACAAATTTAAACTGGTTCATGACAGGAAAGTATCGAGGATCGTTGAACATGGTTTGATCTCATCCAAACTTGAAGCATCGTAACTTTGAGGATATGAAAAAAAAAGAACAGAAAGAAGAAAATGATCTGAAGTTCTGAACAACACTAGGTCCGAAATAACACGGCATGAAGGTTGGTCGCACGGATCTCTCGTTTCAACAAACGCACACGAGGGCACGTCTGTCGCCGGCGGAGAAACAACAGGGCCCAGTCACCGCGGGTGGATCGATCAGAAACCTTACCCTGTACTAGCCTCGGGAACGAATCAGGCGACGCACACGCACACACACGCACGCTCACCTGGCGACGGAGACGGTCCAGGGCGTGACGAGTTGCTCCTCGGTGGCGCGGTCCTCGCCGTAGGTGTCCTCGACGCCGCCTGCCACGGTGGCCGCGCCGTCTATGTCCAGCACGCACGGCGCGTCTCGCCCGGCGGCGGAAGGGGGTGGAGTGGTCGAGTGGAGCAAGTGGAGGCTGCTGCTGCCAACGTGGGGTTGGTGGAAGCCAACTGTCTGCGCACAGCGACCCCCCCCCATTAGGACGCGAACGAAGCAGCGGAGTCCGGCGGCGATCTTGCGCCGGCGTCGGCGGAGGGAGGCGAGGAGGAGCGGCGGAGGGCGGCGAGGTGCGCAGCCGCGATGTCGGGCGTCGGATTGGTCTCCTCTCCATGGCCGAGGTTGCGGATATGGGCGACGGCGGGCATCGGCGAGATTGGGATGGGAAGGAAGGAACTGAGCTGATGTAAGGACTAAGGAGCCGAGCTGTCTTGGGCTGAAGGCACGATGCGTCTCTTTGAGCCGAGCCGTGTTTTGCCTTCCATCCGAAGCGTCGTTTCCAGCTGCCGCAGGATGAAAGGGCCATGCATGGCTTGGGGGAGTACGGGCCGCACGGTGTACCCAGGTGTAAGGTCCTAGATGGCTAGAGGGGGGTGAATAGCCTATAAAAATTCTACAAATACCACTAAGCAAACTTGTTAGAATAACAAACGGCGTAACGCGAGTTTTGCTTAGCCAAAGGTTGTGATGCAAGCCTTCTATCCACAAGTCTAGTAGATTAAGATCTCTAGTTCACACAAGAGCTATGTCACTAAAGAAACACTAGAGAACAAGCTAACAACACTACTAGCAAAGCTACTACTAGAGCAACACAAGATAATCTAGTGAAAGTAAATGCAAGAGATATGATTGTGATTCTTATACCGACGGTGGAGTGAAGATGTTGCCAATCACCAAGAAGATATATAATCAATCAATATTGACAACAATACAATATGAAGACCAATCACCGGGAGACAAGAGACACAATATTTTTTGTTCACCCGGTGTTCACTTGTGCACCGACAAGCTACGTCACCGGTTGTGTCGACCAACACTTAGATGGTTCCTCGGTGTGACCCTCAAGTCACTTGCCCCTCAAGGCACGTCCCGCAAGGCACCGCAAGACACCACTCTCAAGTGAGGTAACTCAATGACACGCGGATTCCACTAGAGTTGCTTTTGGCGTCCCGCCGAGGAAAGCACAAGAACCTCTCACAATCAACCGGAGGTGGCCAAGAACAATCACCTTCTCTTGCCAACGCCTCCAACAATCTCCAAGCCGGCTAGGAGCGGTACTCTCCAAGAGTAACAAGAAATCCACCGGCTAAACCACCCACAAGTGCCACTAGATGCCCTCAAGCTATGCAATGCACTTTGGGATCACTCAATCTCACTTTTGATTTGCAATCAAGCAAGAGAGATGAGTGGGAGGAGTAGCTCTAGCTCAAAGGATGCACAAGAGTGTTAGAAATGCCAAGAGACCTCCCCAAGGGCCGGCCAACAAGTATTTATAAGCATCCCAAACAAATAGAGCCGTTACAACTCCACTGACCGTTTTTCGCGGGACGACCGGACGCGCCGGTCGTAACTGACCGGACGTGCTCAACCACGTCCGGTCGCCCTGCGACGACCACGTGTCCTCCAATTTCAAACGCGACCGTTAGATCCTCCAACGGTCACTGCGCGCCAACGGTCAAACGAGCGACCGGACGCGCTGCTGCAAACGACCGGACGCGCCGATGCGCACAGCACCCGCGCCCGCGAAGCAACGACCGGACGCGCTCCTCGCAACGACCGGACGCGACAGTGACCGCGTCCGGTCGGAGTCCAGTAAGCTCCCTTGACGACCGGACGCGTCCGATCGTGTGTGACCGGACGCGCACCGCGTCCGATCGTCCTTGTGAACAGCTGTTCGCCTGACCGGACGCGCCGGTCCCGCGTGTCACCGGACGCGCCGGTGGCAAACCCTGGCCCGCGCGCCTGACGCCCGCGCTGTACTGACCGGACGCGCCGGTCCCGCGAGTGATCGCGTCCGGTGCAGCGTCCGGTCACCTCTGTGACCGTGTTCGCCTCCGTTTCT
Organism: Saccharum spontaneum; assembly: GCA_022457205.1. Taxonomy (NCBI): domain Eukaryota; kingdom Viridiplantae; phylum Streptophyta; class Magnoliopsida; order Poales; family Poaceae; genus Saccharum; species Saccharum spontaneum. The sequence continues at coordinate 26,551,949 of CM039607.1, read as the reverse complement.
TTTCCGACTTCCGGCGCAATGGAAAATAGACATTTCACTTCCCCGAAATCGCCTGAATCCCGCGCTCGCACGCTCGGCGGGAGGGAGAGAGGAACCAAAACCCCTCTCTACCCGCAAACGGCAGCGCGACCAACGCCACCTTTGCAAATGTGCCAACACCATCAAGTGTACATCTCCATGTGCTTGTGTGTTAGCTTTTTTCTCAATCATTTTCAAAGGTTTTCCAGTTAGCTCACTAGGCCCTACATGCAATGCACTTCATGAATTCACCTAGTGGCACCCGTGCATCGAATAACCGAAAAGACTTCCCCTCTTAATAGTTCGGCTATCGACCCTAAACCACTCACACCCTCTATGGTGTCTTGAGTGTAAAAAAAAATGGTCCTATGGTTATACCTTTGCCTTGAGCCCATTTTGTTTCTCCAAATGATATGATCCACTTCATATCATCACATGACCATCTCGATCCATCGACCTTGACTTCACTTGCTCTTCACCGTTGCATCGGTCCGTCGGCGCCAAGTCTTGCTCAAGCTTCACCATCGCATGGTCCTTCGCTTCGAAGCCTCGACTTGCCCTTCACCTTCACAACCGGTCCATCGAGCCAAGCCTCATCTTGGTCTTCACCGTCTTGGTCACATGAGTCAATGTCATGTCTCATATGCAATGACCACCTTTATCTAAATCATCCACTTAGATACAAAGGTTAGTCCTAGGTTTCATCAATTAGCCAAAATCAAACTAGGGACTTTCACCAGGGTGCACCCAATTTTTTTCCTGCCTATCCATCCTACTCCCTCTGCCCCAGATCTTTTGACGTTCTGGCAGAGGAGGAAATAGTCTAGGTTCAGCATTCAATGTATGCACCTGGACACAGCTGTATGACGTATTCAATGTTTTCTTGCTGTACCGGAGTAAGGCTATCCGCACTCATGGTCCTCTATATTCATCCTCTATACGTCCTAGTCAGCAAGATTCTCTCCTCTATACTCAATTCTCCCGCACCCATCCATCCTCTATATCATCCTCTATCCACTCTATCTACTGTGGGACCCACTTGTCACTTTATCTAAATATATCCATGAGTGATCTAGTTTTGAAGGATTTATTAAGACGGATTTAATGGTGCAATCGAAATTTAATTTGGATGGTTGGTTTGTGAGTTATAGCATTTTTTCCTTGATTTAGCTAATAGGGCCCGCCACTGCACACTATAGAGTAAACACTGTACTACTCTAAATATAGAGTAAGAGAAAAAATAGAGTATCGTTTTAGAGTATCCAATGCAGCAGTTTTTACTCTATATTCATACTCTAAAGCTTTAGAGTATCATATAGAATATGCCACTGCAGACAGTCTAAGAGCTAAAACGTCTAAAGATATGGGAGTACTTGGTTTTAATGGGCAACCAATGGGTAACTAGACGTTGCCCATAGTCGTGACACGCCCACTTCAACACGTCATTCCTCTTAAAAACAAAAATGAGGTCCCCACTCCAGCCAAAAGAGCCGGCGGCGGCCGGCAGCCAAAACCCACGTCGGACTTCGCCGCCGCCGCCAGGAGCTAGGGGACAAGGAAACGCCGGCCGGCGCATTTATATACGTGTACCAGGCAGCCCAGCCCCGGCCGCCACGTGTACTCTTCTGCCGCAGAGCTAAGCGCGCCCCTCCGCGTCAAGCTGCTCCCACCAGCCACCGCACCGGGTGCCAATGGCGACTGCAGCGACTTCGACGCCGGCGGCGTGGCAGCCGACGCTGGTCTGCGCGTCACTGACCGCGCGGGTGCCCCGGGAGATGGCAGCGGAGGTGGCCGCCGCCGCCGCGCTCGGTACCGACGTGGCGGAGCTCCAGGTTGGATGCCTCGACGGCTTCGAGCCGCGCAGGGACCTGCCCGTGCTTCTCGCCCAGCCCCGTCCGCTCCCCGTCATCGTCTCCTACAGGTTCTTGCATCGCATCTTTTTTCCTTAGACACACCTCCTTGGCGCATTCTGTAAGAACTGGCTGGTTTCAGTACAATTGAATGGGGGAAATGTTTTTTCTTTGTAAATTTTCAGATTGTGTTTCTATTGTACCATCAGAGGAACAATATGTGTTTTCCCAGTTAATCTCGTATGAAAGTATGTATATTTCTTGGTTTTGGTTGCGCAGGACGAAATTGGAGGGCGGTCAGTACGCAGGCGAAGATGAGCCACGGTTTGAGGCGCTTCTACTGGCAATGGAGCTGGGAGCTGAGTACGTTGATATCGAGTTCAAGGTTGGCTCCGTCTTCACTCCTTTTCATTCCATTTCATTTGATTTCAGAATCATTTCGTGAAGCTTGGTGAATTCATAGTTTTATGTGTGCAGTGCTACTGAATTGGATATCTGAGAGTTCAGAATTGGATTTCACTTTGATGTAGTTTTCTTCTTCTGCTTAAGTACATGTCTTCAGGACAAGTGAATCTGTTTCCTTTTGGTCACTATTACCATGCTGCTCTGCAGGTTGCCGACAAATTTATGAAGTTTTTGTCTGGGAAGAAACCTCAAAACTGTAAGCTCATTGTTTCAGCATACGACTACGAGAGCACTCCCTCGGTCAATGAACTTCTGAATTTGGTGGCTCAGATACGAGCAACAGGGGCTGACATTGTGAAAATTTCAACCACTGCTGTTGACATTGTAGACGCATCAAGAATGTTTCAAGTACTTGCACATTGCCAAGTGAGTTTTAGCGTATCCAAGTTTTTTTCCATACCATGCCATCTAGTGCTGACCCTTAGCTTAGGTTTATAAAGATTATGTGTCCTTAAAAGTCTGCTTGACTCAAACATGAACTTTTGCTAAATTATCCGTGGCACTCCCAGGTTTCTGCTAATTCTAAAACAAACTAGTGCACTTCCAATCTCCAGCAAGTGCGTCATTGTATGAGGATAGCACTATAGCTGGTTTGCTCGTGACTAAACACGGATTATAATTGGAGAGCTAGGGGCTAGGCTGCTACACCTTAGGATTTCCTCAGATCAAATGCTCACATTTCAAGACTGCAGTAATGAAATCTCTGACCTGTTATCAGTGGCGGGCCCAGGATTTTGAGGCCGGGTATTCGAAATGTAAAAGGATGATAATTTTTTTAGACAACCAAAGCTTAAAATTTAGAATCACAATTGATATATTTTGTGCGAGGATACCATATATGTAATTGCATAATATTTAACACATAATTGAGCAAGTTTTCATATATTTTAAGAAATCGAGCATAATTTAAAATTATTTAATGAAAGGTACGAATAGTCCAACATACCAAAGCGACAACATATCAAATATATATATATATAGAGAGAGAGAGAGGAATAAGAAAACTTATACAGTTAAACTCAGCAATTGAGCTTGAGCTGCTGCTGTGCCCGTTGCTCGGCTGCTCCCCAATCCCGGAGTCCCTGACCAGTAACCAAACTAGCTTCTTTTTTTTGTGAGAATCAAACTAGCTTGCCAGTATAACTTCTTCGGCCGCAATGGGCCATTGGGCCATCAGGTGGGGAGAGGAGAGGAGTGGAAAAGTCTGTTTCTGGACCGTATTCTCACCGGATGTTTATTTATCTTCATTGTTTTCCCCTTTACAATACATATACACATATACACTATATGTCTATAAATTTTCTTGCCAAAAAATTTGGGTATTCAACTGAATACCCTTGAATATAGCTGGGCCCGCCACTGCCTGTTATCACTAATATCGAAAAAGACTATATTTTAGGAGAAACCAATCAGGGAGGCCCCTAGTGGGGTATACTTGAATAAGATAAAAAACATGAAGTCATGTACAAAATGGACAAATAAAGGATATACATTTAGCAATTGACATGACGACTGTGGCCATTGAACTATTTATTTTCTGAGGGAAACTTCTTTTTCAAAGTCTCCTTCCATGAATCATATATATGATGTTAAGATTGCACTAGGGATACACAAATGATGATGTAGTGCTTTCCACACAAAAAAGATATTATCCGATGTGTTAGTTTCAATGCTTCATTTTTCAGTTTCTGTGATTCCCAGTTCACATGATCTTTTTATTTGAATAATGAGCTAGGAAAAGAAGGTGCCTATCATTGGGCTGGTGATGAAAGAACGGGGTTTTATTTCTCGGATTCTTTGCGCAAAATATGGTGGATACCTTACTTTTGCATCTCTTGAGAAAGGAAAAGAATCTGCCCCCGGGCAGCCGACGGTATCAGACTTGATAAATAAGTACAAAATTAGGCAGATAGGCCCAGATACTAAGGTCTTTGGTATTATTGGAAATCCAGTTAGCCACAGTAAAAGCCCAATTGTGCAAAATCAAGCTTTCAGATCAGTGGGTTTCGATGCTGTGTTTTTGCCATTTTTGTCAGATGACTTGGTTAAGTTTCTTTCTACCTTCTCAGCACCAGATTATGCCGGGTTCAGGTAAAATCATAATTTGTTGCAATGATTTTTTGCTATATCCTTATTTACTTAATTTTATAGTCTATTCCCCCATGTCTGACCACCCAATACTTTCTTCGATCCAATTAATTGAACTGTAGTTGCACAATGCCCCATAAGGAAACAGCACTTAGGTGCTGTGACGATGTCGACCCTATTGCCAGGGTAATTTCACTCCCATTTCTTCTCCTATGTATTCTATGAAAAAAAATACACACACCAAGAGTAACATTTGTAAGAAAGACGCCTTCTCCAGGACATTGGAGCTATTAATACAATTATTAGAAGGCCTGATGGAAAACTTGTAGGCTACAATACGGACTATTCTGGTGCTATTTCTGCTATTGAGGATGGAATAAGAGGTTTCCATTTGCCACCGCTTACAATATTGTATTCTGCTGATCTATATATGGTTCGTGTAACTGCCTTTTAATCCCATTTGCAGCATCACAACCAACAGATTTGACCACTTCGCCACTGGCTGGAAGGCTTTTTGTTGTTATTGGGGCTGGTGGTGCAGGCAAAGCACTAGCATATGGTGCAAAAGAGAAGGGAGCAAGAGTTGTGATTGCAAACCGTACATTTGGTATTTGCTTCTTCAGGATGCTTCTACTCAACAAATTTAATCATATATCTGCATACTTTACATGATAGGCATCTACATTTGCAGTGTCTAGGACTAGGATGTTATCTTATAAGCAATTTGTTGCACTGAATACTGACGATTCGTGGTCTTTTAATCAAATTTTACAATGTCCTGCCTATGGGTATATATTGCCTTATATCTCAAAGCTAAGCATTCACATTAGATAGAACTCCTCGATGATAGCTTTTGTATTTGATTTTTTTTAAATGGGGTCATGATTTGTAAGTTAGGCCTTGCAGACCTTAACCTATTTTGGGTCCAAACTCCAAAGTTAGCGATTATTCCCAGTTTATAAACTAGATGCTTATACAATGTGCACTTATTGGCCTTTTGGAATCTCCATTATGTTCTAGTCATGTTTTTTAGCATTTTATTTTCTCTGTAACATTTCTTGGTCACCTAGTATCCTTTTGTAACATAAAAATGTGTTTGATTGTATTAAGAGTTCAAACTTTCCAGCACGAGCTCAAGAACTTGCCAACATAATTGGTGGGACTGCATTGACCCTGTCAGAGTTGGAAAACTACCATCCCGAGGAAGGGATGATTCTTGCAAACGCAACGTCTGTTGGGATGTATCCAAATGTCGATGAAATTCCTTTATCTAAGGTCTTACACTCACTTGCCTAATTGAACCGCCAACTGTTACCAGTATATTCTGGCTTTTCTAATTTCGTGTAACGGCGTATGATGATCCTGCAGGGAGCACTAAAATCCTATGCCGTTGTCTTTGATGCGGTCTTCGTGCCAAGAGAGACCAGACTTCTCCGAGAAGCTGCAGCGTGTGGAGCCACGGTTATTGACGGTCTGGAGATGCTAATCAGGCTAGTGATGGTTCAGTTTAAGCTTTTCACTGGGGGCATGACAGGTACTTCTCACTCCACTTATGATTGTCCAGAAAGATAATGTTGGTTCATCTTATAAAAATTTCCCATTGAACTCACCCTACAGCTCCAGAAAAGTTGATGCGTAAGGCTATCCTGACAAAGAAACAATGAGGGGTGTCCAGATAACAAGGTATCTGCAGATATTATCATGGTTTCTGCAAAGTGGTTCCAGTTGTACAGTACATATGTCCTCCTTCCCGCATCTTCCTCGATGTCTGGGATTGATGACTCTTCAACACAAGCGGGGAGGAGACGCAGGTTTCGGCATCATCCTGTTTCTCCTACTGCCTGCAATTATGCAGTGTCGTTTTCATCACATTCCTCCAGGGTTTTGGACTCGCCTGCTGTTCAGTAAACAATATGATCTAGTTGAACAATGTAAAGATGTTTTGTTTTTTTCAGGTTGCAAAACTTGTACAAAAATGAATGGTCATGTTCAGTAAGGAATGTTTTTTGGATCAACATTGCTAAGAGTTTTTTCTGTCATATCCTCGGTTTGGAGATAAAATTGGTTGGCAACCCAACATGTGCAGACGTGCACCAGTTCCATATTCCCTTTAGATTTGGATTCAGAGAGTCGTTTCCTGTCCGGAGATGTCTCATTAGACACGAACTTTGTTTTCCCAAATGTTGAATAGAATAACCAGCCCGTGGGTACGCGCGTGCCGTGTGGCCGTGCTTGCTCTGTTCTTTAACAAAATACACACTGAAGCTACGCTCGTTTGACCCCACAACCAAGAGGGTTTGAGGGGGATTGAGGAGGATTAAATCCTCTGCAAGTTAAAATCTTCTTGAACCCCTTTCAATCCCTCTTAAAATCTGGCATGTTTGTGAAAAAAGAATAGAATAATCAGCCTTCTCGTTTCAGCTGGCTGAAGCAGCACTAGTACTACGGTGTTCTGCAGTTTTAGGGTCTGTTTGTTTGGTGTTGGAGTTTGCCACACCTAACCTTCGGTAAAATGTAGCTGTGACAGACAAAAAGTGTAACGAGCAAAATTTAAGCCAAACTTGTGACAAAGTTTGGCAAAACATATATGACATGTGGGACATGATGCTAAGAAAATATGGTGTGCTACAGTTGCGGCAGTGAACTATGGCAGCACTAGCGCCCGAACGTCCAAACGCTTGCGTCCATCCGGACGCTCGCGACTGCTCTACCCTGTCCGCTCGGATTCGCACGCTGTCCACGCCAGCTCCATTTCCCGCGCTCGCATCCAAACCGCCCGCTTCAGATCCGCTGCCCACGCTACTCGGATAACTTGCCCCCGCCTCTTCCAACACCAGTGCGGCGCCCATCTCTTCTAGGCCGCCCGGAAGACTTGCCCCCGCCTCTTCCACAACAGCACCTCCTCCGCGCGTCAGTGGCTGCGACTTGGCCTGGCCCGCCCTCATAGATACCAATGCCGGTAGTTTGCACTTGCAACATGAAACACTTGAATGCAACATACATTTGAAACATATAAAACATTTAGGACATACGTTTGCAACATGTGTGTGAAATATATGCAACATCAAGATAAAACAATTGCAACACGAAAACACACTTACTGCAACATAAGGCTTAAACAACTGAAACATATGGAACATACTGTTGCAAGATATATGTGAAAAACATATGCAACATCCAGATAAAAAACGATTGCAATATACGTCTGGAAACAAATGAAATATTTGAACAAATGCTTGCAACATGCCTCTGAAACACTTGCAACATATGCAACATCGTCCAATCTAGTTTTGCAACATCCATAAGAAACAATCGCAACATACCTTTGAAACGACTAAAACACCTGAAACATATATTTACAACATAGGGGAGGAGAAGCCTGGGCCGGTCGATTCCATCCGTCGAGGTCGGAGCCGGCGGTGAGCGGCGGCGCATGAGCACCACCGCCACCGGCGTCATTAATACCGGGCTCAGCTCGGTGGCGACGGTGAGGGATGAGGGGCGAGGAGCTCCATGGCCGTCAAGGTGGGGGGAGCTTGGTGCTGACAGTAGTTATATACCATATTAAACCGTCAATATAACTTGAATAAATGCTTGAAATGGATTACCAATAGAAACTTAGGGGTTTAAACTAATAATTTCCACAAATGTTGGTGAATCTATATTTTTTGCAAGGTATATTCAGAAAATCGGAAAGGAGGATCAAAACATCAAAAAGAACTTAACTTACCCATGACAAAACTACTCCAGAAGGTTCCAGAGGATACCAGAGGACACCACACCGCGGCAGACCCCGAGAGGTCGCCAGGTAGGACCGGCCGGCCCCACCCAGATGCCGCCTGCTCCCTGGTGGTGGACCCTGCCTGTCAGCTTCTGGAATGTTCCTCCACCGCCTTTATAGACTGTATCTACACCATTCTTCAAGTCGGTTTGATCCAAGGGCTCACATTGGACCCTCTAGGCTATATAAGGAGACCCCAGCCCCCTGATGCATTAAGTCATTTGAGATCAAGTCATCCAGAGCCAGAAACCCTAATATCCTCAGAGTTCCTCTAGTTTCTAAAGCATAGCTAGTTAGGCTAGATTTAGAGGAAGGCAAGCCGATCTTCGCTTGGATTCCCAACATCGTCCAGAGCTTGGTTCGGTATAATTGTTGTACCCCTCTCTCGTTGTATCTCCATTATTTTTATATGCTTTGGTACAATTGTCAAGACAATATAGTATTCATCTTATTTATGTTCTTCATTGCAATGTTCATTGTCTACTTTGATTATATACTTAGTATAGTTAGTTTATCATTGTGTTTATACGTAAGTTCATATAGCGTTCACAAATAAGGTACCATGGGTGGGTGGTGGAGATCATGTAAGCGTGGTGCTTATATGTTATTTACCTGTCAATACACTCTATATTCTGGGTCATGTGGTAGATCGCGGATGTGACACTCTCGTTGAGTCCTTTATAGTCCACTCCCTGAGTATAAGTTGAGGAAGTAGGGCCCGGTTACGAAGGAAGGGAGAGGTTTCTGTACTCAAACTTTCCTAAGTAATGTCCCTTATGTGTGGATATAATAATGATATTAGCCATGATTATTAGGTGTAATTGCACTAATCAACGTATGCTTTGACTTGTAGTTAAGAATGACTTAGGAATTATTCCTCTAATATTCTAACTTGACTATGCTATTGCCATAGATAGGAGTGCTTTGAGTGATTTACTTATTATAATGCTTGATCGATGCTTATCATATACATTTTATCCCGTGACTTACCCTTGTTATGAGTAGAGTGTTTGGTTATGGTTTATTTCTCTATCAATGTTATAAGTTATCAATACATATCCAACGCTACATCTTCCCTATGGTAAAATATAAATACGATACATGGTATACTCTCGGATGAAGTGCTAGAATGGTATAATTATTTGTCCGCTTGCAGAATCCTTTCATTCATATCTTTATATTCTTTCTAGTCACATAAAATGATAAACATCTACTTAGTATTATTCTTGTAGTAATGCTAGTTAGTACCGACAAACATTTCTGGTACCATCACTGGGGATGACAACCTAGTTTAGTAATGCTAGAGGTGTAGGTAATTAATAGGTAACTACTAAAACAAGTGAGGAGTTAGTTGTTGGTCAATCTAGACTTATGGATCCGATGTCTAAGAAAATAGTTTCAATTGACAAAATCCTAGAGAACATAAGTACTAAAATGGATACGTTTGCTTCTGCCATTAAGAATCAACATAGTTTTAATAAAATGATAGAATCCAAATAGCTCAACTGGCACCTGTTGTTCCTCTATCCGACAAAGGTAAGATTTTAGGGTAGCCGGAAGATTTAGAAACTGCAATTCTTGTCGATATTCACAATGCAGCTTTCTATTACACTCAACCGTCAGAGGGAAGGTGGATAGATTATTCACTCCCCGACAAGAAAGGTGATCCAGGGAGACCCGTCATTCCCATTTCCATTGGATCTCACATCTTTCAGGAAGTTGTCTGTGACTTCAGAGCATGTGTGAAAGTCCCTAGTTTGGTTTTGGCTAATTGATGAGACCTAAGTACTAATCACATGTGCTTGAGTGTTGATAGCAAAAGGTGATTGGTACACTCCTAAGTGATGGCAAGATGCATGTTGATCATGATGACTTGGTGCCATACTTGGAAAAGAAGAGAAGATGGAGTGCAATCCTATAGAGCTCAAGGCAAAGGTATAGATAGGATTTGCTTTTAGTGATCAAGACATCATAGAGGGTGTGATCACACTTAGGATCGATAGCCGTACTATAAAGAGGAGATTTTCCGGGGCTATTGATCACTTAAGTGCCACTAGATAAGGATTCATTTGCATATGCATTTAGATCTAGTGGTGAGCTAACTTAACGCCTCGAAAATGATTGTGAAAATGCTAACACACATGCACATGGTGATATACACTTGGTGATGTTAGCATATTTGCGAAGGCGGTGGAGTTTGAGCGGTAGAGATGGATTCAATGCTTTTCGTGGAAGTGAAATGCATATTTTCCACTACACCGGAGGCGGAGATTTTCTCTAAGTTATCGTGGATAGAAACGGAGGCGAACGGAGGTCACTAGGGTGACCGGACGCTGAACCGGACACAGTCTCGGCATGACCGGACGCGTCCGATCAGTGATAGCAGCAGTCTAGCACGTGGACTGGGGTTTACCATCGGCGTATCCAGTCACTCGTGGGACCGATGCGTCCGGTCAGGCGCCAGAGGGACAGCGAACGCGAAGGGTTCGATCGGACGCGGTGGCGCATCCGGTCACGATCGATCGAACGCGTCAGGTCATAAGTGGAAACTTACTGGAATCGACTGGACGCTAGCACTGTGGTGTCCGGTTAGCCTCTCAGCAACGTGAGCATCTCGCCACCAAACTCCAGAGCGCGTCCGGTCAGTTCGACCGTCGCGTCCGGTCATGCTATGACTAAGAAGATAACGTTTCGTGACCGTTGGAGATCGAACGAACAAAATTTAAAATGGGACACGTGGCGAGCATTAGGCGGAGGTGCGCAGCATGACCAGACGTTGTGTCCGTGTTCGGTCAGTTCGACCGGCGCGTCCGATCAGCATGATTGCTGCAGCACTTTGTTCCTAACGGCTCTATTCTTTGGATGTGCTTATAAATATGTGTTTGGCTAGTTTGGGGAGGACTCTCTTGGACATTTTGACTCTAACATCCTCTTGAGCTGAGCACATCTCCTTCCACTCATCTCCCTTGCTTGATTGCCTAATTAAAGTGAGATTGAGTGATCTTAAGTGCATTTGCTTATGAGTTTGCATCGAGTTGGCATTTGAGTGTTCTTTTGCTGCGGGATTCTTGTTTCTCTTGGTGGTTGCCACCACCTAGATGGCTTGGAGCAGTGGAGGAGGTCCGGCATGAGTTGGAGATTGTTTGTGGCCAGCTCCGGTGACTTGTGAGGGGCTTTGCACCTTCCCCGACGAAGAGCCATAAGGTAGCTCTAATATATTGCGCGTGTCATTGAGTTACCTCACTAGAAGTAGGTTCTTGTGGTGCTCTTGGAGAACTTGGGTGTGGATCCCTAATTATCCGCCGAACCACGTAGTGTTGGTCGACACAACGGGGACTAGCGTGCCGGCAAGCACGTGAACCTCGGGAGAAAATCTTGGTGTTCCTCTTGATATTGTGATTGATTGTCTCCCAGTGATTAGCTTCACATTGGTATTCATCATTGGTTCACTTGCCTCTACACGTCGGTATAAAATCATCTTCCCATCGTTTACTTACCGCAACTTTACCTTGTGTTATAGCTTGTTTAGTTGTGTTTGTTCTTATTGCTAGCTCTCTAGGTAGTAGTACTTGTAGCAACCTAGCTTGTGTGTGCCATAGAGACATTAGATAACTAGAATTGCAACTAGGTGGCTTGCTTAACACTTAGAGCTAGAGCAAACCGCTTTTATCGCCATTTGTGTTACTAATCCTTGCTCTAGTGGTTTGTAGAGTTTTAATTTAGGCTATTCACACCCCCTCTAGCCATTTTAGACCTTTTAATGTGTCAACATCATGCCTAAGGTAATCTATGATAAGATTCTAGGAGATCCTTTGTTGTACATAAATATGTGTTTGTAGCTTGCAGATCAGTCACTCTGCTACCCCAAAGGAATCCTAGAAGATGCCATTATTCGAGTGGGACAATCATATGTTCTTGTAGACTTTGTGGTTCTAGAAACAGGTGGAGATGAGTGGGCACCCATCATTTTGGGCTTACCCTTCCTAAGCATCGCAAAGGCCATCATCTATGTGGACACCGCCAAGATCTATTTCACTATCAAGGATAAGAAGGAAAACTTCTCGTTCAAGGACCGTATACTATATTCTCCCGCTCATCCACAGAAGGTATACCTGCCCGAAGAGACAATAGCAGTGACCAAGAAGAAGAAGAACAGAAGAAGGAGGAAGAACAAGACCAGCCAGTCACCTGAAGAGACAATCAACATAATCAACACCATCCGGTCGGAGTACGACCACCTCCTCGCTCCACCATTTCTTGATAAGAAGGATGACCCAAGCGTACCAACGATCGAGTGTACCATTGGTCAGAAGATCTTCTGTAAGACTTTTCTGCGATGTTGGATCAGGTGTCAATATAATGTTCAAGGTAACATATGAATATTTATTTGGTAACAAACCTTTGTACCTGACATATATGCAGCTACAGATGGCGGACCAATCAATCAGATTTTTGGAGGGCATATCAAAGGACATAATGGTCAAGATTCAAGATCACTACGCTCCCGCCGACTTTATGGTCCTAGACATGGAGGAAGAAGATGATTCACCTATCATTCTGGAAAGACCATCCTTAACACTACCAATGCAGTCATCTACGTCGGATCTAGACAAATCCACTTCTAGTTCCTAGGAGAAAAGATACGCTGTTGTTTTAACAGGTATGCTACTTATGAGAAGCCAAAGAAGACCCGCTCCCGGAGGAGGAGACGTTGATCATCCCACCGACAAGAGTATCAACTCCCTAGGAATGGATGGGAGGATTATGAAGGAGAAGTTGAGAAGGACCTGTGCCAAGCCTGATTGAACGAATGGGACGATGAAGAGCCTGAAGCACCCACCAAAGAAAAATCCACTCTGCCAACATCAAGCTCACAAACTAAACAGGTATGAAAAGAGAAGATAACATCATCACCATCACAAGTGGAGCAGTTATATGAGTCTCCATCACTGAGACCAGATGATGCACTTGAAAAGTAAGTACTCTCTCCGACCTAGTCCTGTCCGGAGGACTTTAAAAATCCGAACCCTTGTCGTCAGGTAATATCAGTAGTTATCCATATTTACTTTCTAGCATTGCATTAATTATTTTCTTTTAGTATATTTACTTTCTGCATTTACATTACATTAGAGAAAAGAGAAAAATAAAAAGCTTACTTTATTGCATATCATCATTGCTGCATAATAGAAAAAAGAGAGAAGAGAGTTCCTTTATTACATTCCATCATTGTATCATATAAAATCCTAAGCCCCATGTGAGTAGGTCTACGATGTGTAAAAGCCCATGGAAATATTCACTGTGGTGGCATAAAAATAAAAATTATCATGCATACATATTTCCCTTCTACATTATAAAAATAGAAAATTTAAAAATATATCAAATAGACCTCCTGCTAAAATTTTGCCACTAGAAAATCTGTCTAAATTCACGAGAGAACAAATTCTTGTATGGCTGACCGCTAACCCTTATTCCTAATTTAAGCCTCGAGTTTTTAGTATTCTTGTTGGAATATTTTGCAGGATGGTACAAATGATCAAGAGTAAAGTCACTCAGCCGTAGACATCTCATTCTACTCATAGGTGAGAAGAATATCCGTCGACAAACCATGCTCCAAGAAAGATCATTCAACATTCAACAACTGACCGCGACAATAGCTTGGGGAAAGAGCATCTCCCATGTATCTAGCTAAGTATTTCTTTCCCCTTTTAGTTTTACTATTTTCGAATTTGCTATATGTTTGCTAAAGAAATAAAAAGATGCATAACAAACTAAAATAAAATAAAAATTTATCTTAGCTAGTTATATCATATAATAAGGTGTGATTTAAAAACTTTGAAAGCAAATAAAAAAGTGTGTTTAGTTTTCTATTCTTTAGAGCTAAATAAATAATAGTCTAGGTAAGCTCTTACAATAGAAATGATGAATAGTTGCTCTGTCATAATTCCTTTCAAGTACCTAGTTTTCAGTCTTAAATTCTCTCGAATTTTGGATATGACTGATTTTGTATAAGAATTTACTCTGAACTTGAAACTCGTAGGTAGCAAATGCTTGATCTAAGTCTAGGTAGTTGATGGATATGATATGAGATGTTTTGAACTGTTGTTTATCTTGTTCCCAGTGATACTAGAGTTCTGAAGATTTATCTTTTGAAAACATAAAATCTTTCATGATGAGCCCCTGTATGACAAAGGTTGAATTTCTACCAGAGCCATATATGATGTTTAGATTAGGAAAACTTTCACTCATACATGCTGCTTGCTTTTGCATTGAGTTTAGTCAAGCTTTTTTGATGTCTTATGAGAGGTTTGTCATGCTCTTAAAATCAAGATCACATACACACTATCCACATATTCACTACTCCTACACTGAGGGTAGGCGCAAAAACATGCAATTCCAACTAGATCCACTAAAAAATATTTTACTCTTATACTGGGAGTAAACACAAAAAATACACCCTATAGAATATACCCCAAACAAATGCTCTAATTTTTGTTGTTGTTATCTCTCAAAAGTTTTATTATAGAGAAGAGGCATGTGGCTATGCAAAAGTTATTCATAAAAAAAGAAAGAAAAAAAGAATTAAAAAAATAGACAAGTGTCCGAAATATCTAAAACAATGGGTACTCAGATGCCCGCCTGAAAGAAAAAAAGAGATGAATAAGATAGCTCATATTTTCTTACAAAGTTGTTTCCAAGTTTTGAAAAAGAGATATATTTTCAAGGAGTAAAGTAGAATTATGTTAGTCACCATATATATCGACCCCATATACATCTATATACATGCATATCTTGATTTGATTGTACGACTCAATTCTCTTTGGATCCGAGGTTTGACTTTACAACATATGTGTTGCAAGTATGCTTTTTCATGTTTTCTCTATTCCTATGAGCTCTACTATAAACTTTAGTTATAGGAAGAGAAAGCCATAACATCATCATTGCCTTGGAGAGGATCCACAAATACCACATATATTAAGAGACTTGAGAGCGTCATACAATGAAAGCTCTGAGTTTTATTTTAAAAACTTACAAAAACTCCGGAATAATGGTTGAACAAAGAGCTCGAGACATAGTGCTTGACTTGATTATTCCGTCTTTCAGTTGCTCAAGACCCAAGTGAAGGCTAAGAAGCTCCAAGGTTAAAGGTAATATGGGTAAGGTTGAAAGTCAGATCAGTTTATTCTAATCCGGAAGAGAATTTTTGTTTGAACACATGTGTACTTTTGAGGTGCGAAAGCATCGAAACAACTCCTGATCCAAATTTACTGAATCTAGCTTTGCTAAGCGACTAGCAAAGGTTAAGCTTGAGAAAGCTTGTTGACGGTAGTTATCTACCATATTAAATCGTCAACATAACTTGAATAAATGTTTGAAATGGATCACCAATAGAAACTTAGGGGGTTTAAACTAACAATTTCCACAAGTTTGGTGAATTTGTATTTTCTGCAGGCTATATTTAGAAAATCGGAAAGGAGGATCAAAACGTCAAAAAGAATTTAACTTAACAGTGACGAAAACTACTCCAGAAGGTTCCAGAGGACACCACACCGTGGCAGACCTCGAGAGGCCGCTAGGTGGGACCGGCCGGCTCCACCCAGATGTCGTCCGGTCCCTGGTGGTGGGCCCCGCCTGTCAGCTTCTAGAATATTCCTTCACTGCCTTCCTAGACTGCATCTACGCTGTTCTTCAAGTCGGTTTGATCCAAGGGCTCACGTTGGACCCTCTGGGCTATATAAGGACGAGACCTCAGCCTCCCCTGAGGCATCAAGTCATTTGAGATCAAGTCATCGAGAGCCAGAAACCCTAATATCCTCAGAGTTCCTTTAGTTTCTAAGGCATAACTAGTTAGGCTAGGTCTAGAGGGGCAAGCAGATCTTCGCTGGGATTCCCGACATCGTCCAGAACTTGGTTCGGTATAATTCTTGTACCCCTCTCTTATTATATCTTCATTATTTTTATATGCTTTGGTACAATTGTCATAACAATATAGTATTCATCTTATTTATGTTCTTGGTTGCAATGTTCATTGTCTACTTTGATTATATGCTTAAGTATAGTTAGTTTATCATTGTATTTATGCATAAGTTCATATAGCGTTCACCCTAATAAGGTACCATAGGTGGGTGGTGGAGATCATGTAAACGTGGTGCTTATATGTTATTTACCTGTAAATACACTCTATATTCTGGGTCATATGGTAGATCGCAGATGTGACACTCCCATTGAGTTTTTTTGTAGTCCACTCCCCGAGTATAGGTTGAGGAAGTAGGGCCCGGTTACGAAGGAAGGGAGAGGTTTCTGTACTCAAACTTTCCTAAGTAATGTCCCTTATGTGTGGATATAATGATGATCTTAGCCATGATTATTAGGTGTAATTGCACTAATCTACGTATGCTTTGACTTGTAGATAAGAATGACTTAGAAATTATTCCTCTAATATTCTAATTTGACCATGCTATTACCATAGATAAGAGTGCTTTGAGTGATTTACTTATTATAATGCTTGATCAATGCTTATCATATATATTTTATCCCGTGACTTACTCTTGTTATGAGTAGAGTGATTGGTTATGATTTATTTCTCCATTAATGTTATAAGTTATCAATACATGTCTAACGCTACACGTTTCCTGTGGTAAAAATATAAATATGATATCTGGTATACTCTTGGGTGAAGTGCTACAATGATATAATTATCTGTCCGTTTACGGAATCCTTTTCATTTATATCTTTATATTCTTTCTAGTCACATAAAATGATAAACATCTACTTAGTATTATTCTTGTAGTAATGCTAGTTAGTACCGACAAACATTTCTGACACCATCACTGGGGAGGACAACCCAGTTTTGTAATGCTAGAGGTGTTGGTAATTAATATGTGACTACTAAAATAAGTGAGGAGTTAATAAATACCAACACTCGGTCACAGTGATGAGCGAGGGCGTCGTCGGGGTGGAAGAGAGCCGCCCACCCCTCTCCAACACCGTCGCGCCACCTCCTTGAATCTCGCGCGGAGGCGAGTGGATTTCACTCCTCCATGGATGTCACTGGGTGTGGTATTGGGCCGTCGGATCTGCAGGTGTTGAGGGAGGACGTTGGGCGTTGGGCGTTGGTGCGCTATGACGGGGGACGAGGAGAGTGGAAGGAGTATAGCTGAGAACGGAGCGAGGCATGCAGGAGTGATTTTGTTTTTTTAGGCATGCGGCATGCGGCAAGCAACCGTGAGTGGAGGGAAACCTCCTGACTTCTGAATTTTTTAATGGTAGCATTGCCACTGGAAAAAAAAACAAATTAGGTTTTTTTTTTTAACCACGGCCGTGCCCATGTGTTTCATGTACCTACGATTCAAACCAATCTGGCACGCCACGCCGGATTCCGCTGGCCCCACAGTGCGAATGAAGCTACGCCGCCGGCACGGCGGCGCCCACATAGACCATCCCAGTCCACCTCCACCACCAACCAAGGGTGTGTTTAGATGGGAAAAGTTGGGGTGAAAAGTTACTGTAGCACTTTTCGTTGTTATTTGGTAAAATTTGTCCAACCATAGATTAATTAGACTCAAAAGATTCGTCTCGAACTTTACAGACAAACTATGCAATTAGTTTTATTTTTTACCTACATTTAATGTTTCATGCATGCGTTTAAAGATTTGATGTGATGGGTGGAAGAGGAAATATTTTGGGTTCCTGTAGTAAGTGAACAAGGCCCAAACAAAAGTGCAGTACCCCCTCGGCTCCTCGCACCAACCCGACGCAAAGCCGCCTGCTTACCCCGATGCCGATGGCGACGGCGATGTCGGTTTCGGCGGTGACCCCGGCCGCCGCGGCGGCCGCGCGGCCGCGGACGATGGTCTGCGTGCCGGCGACGGCGCGGGCGCCGCGGGAGATGGCGGAGGAGCTGGCCGCCGCCGCCGCGCTCGGCGCCGACCTGGCGGAGCTCCGCCTCGACTGCCTCGCCGGGTTCGCGCCGCGGAGGGACCTGCCCGTCATCCTCGCCAAGCCCCGCCCGCTCCCCGCCCTCGTCACCTACAGGTGGGTGTGGGTTCGGTTCGTCAGCGCCTGGCCTCCCTGCCTCAGGGTTGGTGGGCGTGCAGGGGATTAGGTTCTTCCTTCTCCTTGGAGGCAGCTTTTTGGCGCATTCCGATTCCGGATTCGATTGGGGGAATTGTAAGGCATTTACAGAGGTTTCAGCTGGTTTAGTTTAGATGTTTAGCGTATGAGTGGAGCAAAATGGGGGGCTAATTTTGTATCAACATTTCAGTTATTGCAGTGTTACTAAGCAAAGTGAGTGTTGCTTGATTTTGGTTGCGCAGGCCCAAGTGGGAAGGAGGCGAATACGAAGGCGATGACGAATCGCGGTTCGAGGCTCTGCTATTGGCAATGGAGCTGGGAGCTGAATATGTGGATGTTGAGCTTAAGGTTGGCTCTTCCCCTATTTTTCTTTCACTTCATAAAGTCAATAAAAAAATTATATTTCTGTATTTTACTGCACTATTTTTTTTTCTTGGTGGCTCAGTGCCGACAAATATAATCTTGTAACTTGGGTGTAGTGCAATTCTAGTTGATTATTAGGTATTTGAGATTTCGATATTCTCATGACTTTCAACCCTACGAGACACAGGCACTGATTTGAATCCCTGTCCAGAGCTGGTCAGTTGTTAAGCTTGCTTGGTTATCATGTGTCATTAACAATAATAGTCTTCTCATAACCAAGTTAGCACAGGCTAGAGATGAAACCCAACAAGAGCCACTTGAAAAAAAGATAATGATATAAAACATGTACTACAATAGTAGTAAAAGAGCTTGATATTCATGTACTGATAATGTCAATTAGCCCTGTCCTTTAAGCTAGTGAGGGTGAGTCTGGAGTTGATCACTAAATTGTGTTAATTGTGTTGTGCAGGTGGCTGACAAATTTATGAAACTTATTTCTGGGAAGAAACCTGATAACTGTAAACTTATAGTTTCATCCCACAACTTTGAGCGCACTCCATCGTCCGAGGAACTTGCAAATTTGGTGGCTCAGATTCAAGCAACGGGGGCTGATATCGTGAAAATAGTTACAACTGCTACTGAAATTGTTGATGTGGCAAAAATGTTTCAAATACTTGTTCATTGCCAGGTGATTTAGCATCTGATTATTTTTCACTTCTTCATATATGAATATTTGTTTGTGGGATTTCAGTTTGCATTCCCTAAGAGTTTTTTTCTATCTCACTATTGTTTATTGCTCTGTGACATGTGATTTGCTGCTGATACTTTGTTGTCATATTATAGTGTTGGCTGTCAACAAAAACGTACTATACGTAGCCTCCTAGGAATCTGCTACTTTGAGAAAAAGCTTGTTAATTATCAAGTGAGTTGTACTATGATAAAACCATTGTTACTGCTGGCCATTAAACTTGAATTTCAATGGGAACTAGACTGAAATTACAAACTTTGTATTTAACATAGCCAAAATTTCAATTTCTACTCTGTGGTGCGAAGATCTGATATGTCACCTAAAAAATTAAAGATAATCTGCTTGGTGCTTTGTTTCTACTGTAATAGCTATTAAAAGTAATTGCATATTTTTATCTCATAATCTTTAGCACAGCAGCACAAGACGATCGGTGAACTTCTTAATTAGGAACGAACACACTTATGATGCACAAATATTGGTTTAGAGCTTTTCTCTTGACAAAGGTTTTGCGCTGTGTGTTGATTTCCATGCTTCATTTGTCAGTTGCGTTTATATAACTCATAGCTCATGTTATCTTGTATCTGAATAATGAATTAGGAAAAGCAGGTGCCAATCATTGGGCTGGTGATGAATGACAGAGGTTTTATTTCTCGGGTTCTTTGCCCAAAATATGGTGGATTCCTTACTTTTGGGTCTCTCAAGAAAGGAAAAGAGTCTGCACCTGCACAGCCAACGGCTGCAGACTTGATAAATGTGTACAATATTAGGCAGATAGGCCCAGACACTAAGGTCTTTGGTATCATTGGGAAGCCGGTTGGCCATAGCAAAAGCCCAATTTTGCATAATGAAGCTTTCAGATCAGTGGGTTTCAATGCTGTGTATGTGCCATTTTTGGTGGATGACTTGGCTAAATTTCTTAATACATACTCTTCACCAGATTTTGCTGGCTTCAGGTAGTTAATTTTTTAGTGAGCCAAATCATATGTTGCAATGATGTTTGTTTTAGCCAAATATACCTCATATCTGATCAGAGCTTTTCTTCTTTCCATCCAATCAACTGGACCACAGTTGCACAATTCCTCATAAAGAAGCTGCTGTTAGGTGCTGTGATGAGGTTGATCCCATTGCCAGGGTAATTTTCTTTTGCTTGTCACGTAAAGAATTGCTGAACATTTTAGCACACCTAGGGTAACATTCAAAAGTATGATGCTTTATCCAGGACATCGGAGCTGTTAACACAATCGTTAGAAGACCTGATGGAAAGCTTGTTGGCTACAATACTGACTATGTTGGAGCTATATCTGCTATTGAGGATGGAATAAGAGGTTTCTACACGTGACTATAGTATTGGTAAATTATTGCTGATCGATGTTCAGTTCTAAAAGGCTGATTTGCAGCATTCGAGCAAAGGGATCCAGACACATCACCACTGGCTGGAAGGCTTTTTGTTGTCATCGGAGCCGGCGGCGCGGGAAAAGCACTGGCATATGGAGCGAAAGAGAAGGGAGCAAGAGTTGTAATTGCAAACCGTACTTTTGGTATAGAACTCTTCTGGACACTTCTGCTTCATTGATTTTATCATTAATTTGCACACACTGATTCCTGTGTTGTGAAAATGTGATTGAGAAACATGTATACGTTGAGAACTGAGTCAACTCTTCCACTTTCCAGCACGTGCACAAGAACTTGCCAACTTAATTGGTGGGCCTGCGTTGACTCTGGCGGATTTGGAAAACTACCATCCAGAGGAAGGGATGATTCTTGCAAATACAACAGCCATTGGAATGCATCCAAATGTGAACGAAACTCCTTTATCTAAGGTCTTAATCTAGCTTACCTGTTTTTGTTTTTGCCAATTTTAATCGAGATATTCTGTCTTTTTCTGCTAGTCTAATGACTAAATATTATCTTGCAGCAAGCACTCAAATCTTATGCTGTTGTGTTTGATGCGGTCTACACACCAAAAGAGACAAGACTCCTCCGAGAAGCTGCAGAGTGCGGAGCTACAGTTGTTAGTGGTCTTGAGATGTTCATACGGCAAGCTATGGGTCAGTTTGAGCATTTCACGGGCATGCCAGGTACTTTGATTGACCTTTTTCATATTTCATATTATTATTAAGCAATAGTCATTAGTACATCTTACACCATTTCTTACGTGGCTCGCCATACAGCTCCAGATAGCTTGATGCGTGATATTGTTCTGACAAAGACATAGTAAGGTTTGTCCAAAGAACAAAGCTTCCCTTCAATCGTAATCTCTGCACAATTGATTCCAGTTGCGTCCCCTCCTCGTCCTTCCCGCTTCTTCCTCAACCTGTAGAAACCACCCCTTTTATCTCAGGTGTGGACGTAGGTTTCATCTTATGACATTTTTCTTTTTACTTACCAAGATTCAGTTTCATTGTCTTTGAAGTATTTCAATTTTGTTGTTTATTCAACAAACAATACACTGTTTCCACATTTTTAAGAGTTCTTCCTCCTCTCATCAAGGCTACTGTTAGATCTTTGATTTGCGCAAGCAGTGTGATCCAATCTGTTTGATATATGCTGAGATCAGTTTTATCTGGCCACAGTATGTGCATCCGCTGACTGATCATCAATGGAAGCTACTTAATAGTTCTTCCCTTACTTTCAGTGGATGATTACAAATTCCGTGCGATTGCAAGTTCCTTGGAGAATCCTAACACCATGAGGCCTCGTCTGTGAGCGCATCCATGTCCACGAACTTCCCTTGTTTTTCCTTTTCTTTTTTTTAGATTTGGATTCAGTGACCAGTATGCGTCTCAGCAATTGTAAATTGATGCTCCGAGCTGAAACATTTTGGTGTGCGTTATTTGTATTTGTATCAGCATGAAATTTGCGTTCCCCTACTGTGCACATCAAAGAACAGCAAGAAAGCTTTGCATGAGATTTTGTATTTGGAAATGTGGTTATTTGAATCATGGTGTCCCCTCTAAGAACGGCAGATTCGATTTGCGTGTCTATTTGGTGCTGTGCTTCTGGCATTTAAATTTTGAGATGTATTCTCATTTGTTGGAGCGAATGCTGATGCGGCAGAACTAAATGCAGGAACCTTAGCCTCAGTTGAGTGAGTGAAATTTGCAGTTTTCTTCAGCTAGATCAATTGTAGAAGTATCCAGTCGAACAGTTGTATACATGCAATGCTGCTTGCTGCTGCTGCTGGTTGAAGTGGAAAAAAGAACTGGAATAATAAAAACGGGGGCATTCCGAGAATTGAACTCGGGACCTCTCGCACCCTAAGCGAGAATCATACCACTAGACCAAATGCCCTTCAGTGCTTCACGTTTATTACATGTCTCCTTAGTGGATTGTAACCAACAGATCTTAGCCATGTCTCTTTAGCAGATTGATAACCAACAAATCTTAGCCCTTGAATGCTTCACGATAACTTGTCACTTTACTAGATCGTTAACAGACAAATCTTATTGCGACATTTTGAGTATGATGAAAAGGCAGAGGATGCTTTGGTCATTCAGTTCTCGACTTCTCGCATAGCGATCAACAGCCATCCCCAAAAGTGGGTCAACTTTAATGAGTGCACCGCATTACTGCCGAAAGGATTCACATTTTGTGCACCGCATTGCTGCCGAAACCGAAAGGACTCACATTCACTTCGCCTTTCAGCAACCTAGCTAGTACAGTAACAACGCAGGCAGTCTGAAACTCTGAATATGGCAAAAACCTATGATGATGACTATGATGATGATGAGGCAGTCTGAAACGCAGGCGACGACTATGGATTGAGCCTGTGCGGATCGTGGGGGAACAGCGACGTAATCCTGATGTTTTTGAGGCCGCAGAAAGCATCACCACCCTCTCCAGCCTCACCCCGAAGCCACCATGAGGGACCCGGCATAGTTGGTAGCTGCAATGCAATGCAACCAACGAATTCAGTCGGAGATGCTTTGACTCTGAAAAAAAAGTGAAAATGACTTAAAGGGTCTGTTTAGTTGGGGAATTTTTTTTGGGTTTGGCTACTGTAGCACTTTTTATTTTATTTGGCAATTTGTGTCCAATCATGGACTAATTAGGCTCAAAAGATTTGTCTCGTAATTTACAACTAAACTATGTAATTAGTTTTTTCTTTCGTCTACATTTAGTACTTCATGCATGTGCCGCAAGATTTGATGTGACAGGTACTGTAGCACTTTTTGGATTACTTTTTGGGAACTAAACAGGCTCAAAATTTAGGACGAATGGAGTAATTGTAAAGCTCCAATTTCTATTTGCAAAGGGCACCGAAGGACTATGCTCTCCCTCTCGATTCATCCAAGAGATGGAAGGGCACAGCTTTTAATTCGCTAAGGGGCTCTTTTAACCTAATGAAATAACTTAAAAAAAGTGAAGCCACTAAGCCAGCCCTCACCCCTTGTAACGCTTAGAATGAGAAGTTCACATTCAAATAATTTATACATTCTAATTTTCATGTCACTGCAAGAGATCTATTCTATTTGATTTACGGCGGTGTCTAAAATTAAGAACCTGCAAACCAATCAATAGTTGATCGTAATATAGGTCTTATTTACAGGGGTTAAAGTTTTGAGGTGTCACATCAAATATTTTATGAGATGTTGAAAGAGATGTTTAGATACTAATAAAAAACGATGTTGGAAGGGGTGTTTAGATATTAATAAAAAAAACGAATTACAGAACTCGCCTGTAAATTGTGAGACGAATTTATTAAGACTAATTAATCCATCATTAGCACATGTTTACTGTAGCACAACATTGTCTAATCACGGACTAATTAGACTCAAAAAATTCGTCTTGCAAAATACACGCAATCTGTGCAATTAATTATTTTTTAGTCTACATTTAATACTCCATACATATGTCAAATATTCGATGTGATATGGTGTAAAGTTTTAGGAAAGGAACTAAACAAGCCCATAGTGAATTTATCACATAATGGAAAAAAGAGGTGAGGGCTGGCTTAGTGGCTTCACTTTCTAAGGCCCGTTTGGTTGCCTTTGTTTTTTTTAACACACATCACATCGAATGTTGCGACACATGCATGAAGTACTAAATATAAACTAATTACATGCATATCGGCACAGATTAAGAGTAATTTACGAGACAAATCTATTAAGCCTAATTAGTCCATGTTTGGACACTAATTACCAAATAAGACGAAAGTGCTACAGTACCTGTTAAACTTTAACACAGCAAACCAAACACCCCCTAAATCGCTTCGCGCCTCGCATTAAATGGACGGAGTTCAGACCATCTGTCCTACAATCTCTGCCTACCACTCACCGCTTGGATTAAGGTCTTGTTTACTTTCAAGGTGTAAATTTTTGGTGTATCACATCAGATGTCATATGGGGTGTTCGGATGTTAATAAAAAACAAATTATAGAATCTGTTAATAAATCGCGAGACGAATTTATTAAGCCTAAGCAATCCGTCATTAACACATGTGTGTACTGTAATACTTTATTGTCAAATCATAGACTAATTAGGCTTAAAGATTCGTCTAATTAATTATTTTTTAGTCTATATTTAATACTACATGTATGTGTCAAATATTCGATAGGACATAACGTAAATTTCTAGCAGAGGAACTAAAAAGGGCCCTCATCGTCCCCGTGCAAGTTAGAAATAGATGCGGTGTCTATAATACTTTTTTTGCCCTTCAATACTCTAGACTTTATAGAAAGAGGGCATAAATATAGGTAGACAAATACTTTTCTTTCCATCCACAAATTTGTTTTTCAGTCCTCATTTTTATTTTTGTAGTCTGTGTTATTTAATAGTTATGCTAAATTATTGGTATACCCGACGAAAAGGATAACTGCCTGACTTCTGTCCAACCAATTGCGAATAATTGCATCCGAAGGAATCACCTTTTCAAGACAAGTGTTGAAATATTTATTTTTCAGAAAAAGAAAGGAGAGTTTTCATATATTGAAGTAATTGCCGATACGACTGAAAAGAATAGCAATAAAATCGTTGCGATTGCGAATGACGCTATCGGTACGTAGCACGTGAAAATTCCTTCGGCTCCAGTTCTTACGGAGGATTAGGGGGACTGGGGAGGAATTGCAGGTCCAGTTCAATCGGTTTCTTTCTCTTTGTCTCTCCAAAATCATCCTCCGGCCGCGCCGTTCTTGGTCTACTCGTTCGATTGCTTCCCCATTCTTTCCCGCTCCTGAAAAACATTCTTTGGCAATTTTTTTTCGCTCCTCCCATCGAACTATCAATCCAAGAGTCGCTGGCCGCCGTCTCCATTAGTGCCAAGATTCTCGCCGGCGTTCATCTGAACTGAGGAGGGCGCCGTGATGCGGCCGGGGTACGGAGACGCACGACAGCCGCTGCCGGGGCGTTACGGGCTGTACCACTTCGGCACCAGCGGCGCCGCCGTCGCCGCCGCCACCGCCGTCACCCATCCGCTCGGTCAGCTAGCTGCTCTTCCTCTCATCTGTTGCTTGTTATATTGGGTAATTTGCTATGCTTGAGCTGCCTCGGGTTTCGATTGGGGAATGACAGCAAGGAAATAGGCATGTATGATTCGGGTGCTAATTCTGGATTTCGTTTTAGTTCCTCCAGTCAGAAATTTTAGTTCCTCCAGTCAGAAATTCTTGCCTCAACTCTCTGCTTAGGGAATTCCTTGCTAGTTAAGATGAGGCCGTCTAGATAGTGTAGCTGTCTATACTAATTGGAAAAATGTGCCTAATAAATGCAACTAGGTATTTTCCTGCAGGAAATGAAATGCCAAGAAACAATGATTTTAGGTCTCAGTTGTAGTTCAGGTATAACTTCAGCGGCATAACTGGCTGTGCCGAAAGAGTGCTCATGGGTATGGAATGGTTTTGCTTTAGGTCTTGTTCAGTTTCTCTTAGAACCATGGGGAATGGGAGGGATTGAGGGGGATTAAATCCCCTACAAGTCAAAATCCTCTCCAGTCCCCTCTAATTCCCCTTGATCCCAATGGTTTAGGGTTGAAACAAACAAAGCCTTATGGTGAAGCATACAGTATATGATTATGATCATTATTGGCAGGCTGATGCCTTTTTTCTTCCAGTAGAAAAAAGATTTAATATGCCGCTGGCTTCAGCCACTCAAAACATTTAATATGGGTTGATCCCCCCTTTTCAAGAAGGCGACAAATAGTTGCGTTATCTGGACTGGAGTATATAACAGTTGTATGCAAAAAAAGAACAACCACATATGGATGAGGAGAATGCTATACTAAATGTACAATGTTTGAGTACTGTCAAGGATGGCGCACAGGAAACATTGCACAATCTTCATCCTAAAAGAGTTGGTTATTAAATTCAAATTGCACATTCTATGATTTTACAGGGTATTTGGTAACTGGTACCAGGACCAAGAATCGAGTACATAGGCCTAAATTGACTTATATAACAATTATTAACTGTACATTTCTGTGCTTCTAATTTTATTACAAAATACAATATATATTGTTTGTCCAGAAAATAAGTTACTTTTTATATAGGTCTACCACCATTTTCGTCCTGCAGATGTTATCAAAGTCAGGCTTCAAATGCAGCTAGCTGGGCAAAGAGGAAACTTAGTTGGAATGGTACTCACAGCACCTACAGGTTTCATATTTTTTCACTTCTTCTGATGTTAAATTCATTTCCTAGTTATATGTGTATTGCGAAATATGTTAGGGAACAATATTTACACAAATGGTTGAAGCGGAAGGGACTCGATCACTCTACCTGGGACTTGCACCAGCTTTGACAAGATCTGTTGTCTATGGTGGCCTTCGGTTAGGATTGTATGAGCCCTGCAAGCATGTCTGCAGTTATGCATTTGGTTCAACAAGCTTTGCTTTTAAATTTGCATCTGGAGTCGTTGCTGGGGGCCTTGCAACTGCTTTAACAAATCCCATGGAGGTTTTGAAGGTACTCTATCCTGATATGAACTCACTTCAGAAGTGTGACTTGTTTTATGTACTGGATCTGAACTGAACACATACTGTAGGTGAGGTTGCAGATGAGTAAAAGCAGTACCAGTACAATAGGAGAGATGAGGAAAGTTTTAGCGCATGAAGGGTTCAAAGCCCTTTGGAAAGGAGTTGGCCCAGCAATGGCAAGAGCAGGTTGCCTCACCGCATCACAAATGGCAACTTATGATGAGGCTAAGCAGGTCTCTGTTATCTGTGTTATAAAAGAATAAATATGTTGCTTACTTCAATACGTCAGTTCTAAGATCTTTCTTCATCTGTATTCATTATAGGCCTTAATGAAGTGGACACCACTTGAAGAAGGTTTTCAATTACATCTCATGTACAGTGAATTCTCTATTTCTATATTATGATGTCTATCCTTTAATGAGATGAATGGATGGCTAATCTTTATCTGCTTGGAAGCTCGAGTTGCATAGCTGGAACAGCTGGTACTCTTGTGACCGCACCTGTAGACATGATCAAAACACGGTTAATGCTGCAACGGGAGTCCAAAGGTGCCAGAGTATACAGGAATGGATTCCATTGTGCTTACCAGGTGTTGATCTTAATCTTTCATTTTGATGTTTGTGGTATTAGGAATTGCTCCTGGTAAAACATTGCTAAAATTACTTTCTATAAGTGCCTGAAAGCACTGCCAAATTGTTAGGGCCTGTTTGTCTGGGCTTCTTGGGAGCTTTTGGACCTTTCAATGTCCAAAAAAACTCTCAGAAGCCAGAAGCCATGAGTTTCTGGGCTTTTGGCTTATGGGAGCTGTTTTGCTTTTGGAAAGTCCAAAAGCTAGTTGTCTAAAAAAGTAAAAATGGCCAAAAGCTCAAACAAACAGGGCCTTAAGCTACTACTTAGTAGTGAACTATTGTCACAAGACGAGAAAAGGAATGTTACAACTGAGGAGATTGGAAATACAATACCTTGAGCACCCACAGCATAAAGATATTCTTCTGATATTTATTTCCATTCTCTTGGCTTGCAGGTTGTGGTGACAGAGGGTGTGAAGTCACTTTATAAAGGGTGAGAACTGCATGTACCTCATTTATAAGTTTCATATTGTTATGACAATGGTTGTTTACTCATCAGCTTGATTTGTTAAACATGCTATCTTTATTTGTACTTAATTTTAGCTTTTTAAACAAAAAATGAACATGCTAGCTTTACCAGCATATCTTGGAAAATGAGCTAATGAAAGACCAGCGTGCTTCACAGATTATCAGCCACAGTTTGTGTCAGAATTATTTAAAGCTTTATATTTGGAGTTCGAAATTCATGCTGTCTTTCATTGTTAAATCCCTATATTGGAAGTGCTTTAGTACATGATTCGTCATGGCACTTGCTATTTCAGCTAATACAAATCTTGACTTACTCAACTTGCATTAATTTTACAGCTTCCCCTCCTAACAAGCTCATATATTTTCAGCGGATTTGCCACATTTGCGAGATTAGGCCCTCAGACAACGATCACCCTCGTCATGTGTGAGAAACTGCGTGAACTTGCAGGAATGACTGCTATCTAGTACCACCCCAAATTGCATAATGTTGGGAGTCCAACAGTTGAATGCCATACTCTAACCAAATTTTCACATCATTTTTCATTCTTCATTCGTTAGGAGAAGGGAGAAGATAAGCACCCCCTAGGATGTTTAAGGATTGGGAAGGGGAAGCACCTACAGATATGACATACTACATTCTAAATTTTGAGGTGATGTGATTGTAATTATTATCGGTATAATTTATACTTGGCACTTTTCTCCAAGGAAAATTTTTGTTTCACAAACGTAGCATATGAATGGTATCATTTATACTTTGGCGCTACTCTGATAGGAAAAATTTGTTTCACAAACATAGCATATGAACGGAGAGTTTTTTATGTACTCGTCTGATGTGGCTATGTGACCTTGAGTGCATTCAGATCTCTTGCATTATTCTTCAGAGACCAACGTTTTGCATTCAGATCATCTGCGTACTGTGTGATATTGTCAATGATAGTAACATGGACGCTCACTGTGGATTTGCACTGGGACACGTTTTTTTCTTTAGGCTTCCTTCGGTTACCTTAGAATAATTCCCAGCCACACAGTTTTTTCGTTAATTTACATAGCGTGGGAATGATTCCGGCTGTTCCAAGCCAGGAACGGGCTAACCGAACACCCCCTTACTGTGTTCTATCAGTAAGAGAGAGCTATCCTTTCTCTATTGGACTAGTCTTTTATGGGCATTGGACCTTTCTCTGAGTAGGTGTGCATAAAAACTATTGGGGTCTGGACAACCTTAATTTATTGGGTCTCGGTCAACCCTACCTGGACCGGATGTATCATTTGGTATCAGAGCTGAGCTTTACCTGGACCGGATGTATCATTTGGTATCAGAGCTGGGCCCTTGATGAGAACATCCTCCACTATTTCCCGCTGGCAAAGACACAACAAAAAAGGGCCAAGTGGCCTAGTTGTAGTCAGGCGGCGACCGTGTGAGCCTCTGAATAATTCCACCTTGCTTAATTTGGGAGGAGGAAGCCACCTTAAAAGAGAGAGTCACCATTCCCCTATCGGACTAGTCTTTTAGGGACATTGGGCCTTTCCCCGAGTGGGTATGCATAAGAACTGTTGGGGTCCAGGCAACCTTAATTTATTGGGTCTCGGCCAACCCCACCTGGGCCGGATGTATCAGTTCTTCTGCTCGGTCAAATAGCAGCCACACAACCACCATTTTGGAAGCATCACTGAGCCACCGTCCATGCCAAACCGTGTCCACCTCCATGCGATAGAAAGCCAGAACAGAAGCCCCCTCAGCTGCGATGCCGGGCATCCTCGCGTGCTTGGTGCTGCTTGCCGCCATCGCCGGCGGGGCTGAGGTTCACCTCGCCTTGCCCCTGGCCATCCTCGCATGCTCCGCGCCCATCGCCACCGCCGCGCAAGGCCGTGTGCTCACCACTCCTTGCTGTCGCCGCGTGGGGATGAGCTAGGTCCACGTCGGCTCGCCTCCTGTCATTGTCGCATCCTCAATGCTCCACGCCACTGCAGCGTGGTGCTGAGACTCTCCCAACATGCGCCGCCACCACTTGCATCTATATTTGTGAAAAAATCGCTTCACCAGCTGCTTCCTCCATGGCTAGGGTGGCCTCCGCCGTGGCCATTGACCTGTCTTCATGTCCGCCGCCCGAGATATTGCTCCTCAAATTTTGTTTAACACTACTTCCTAAGTTCTTTGCAATTCATTTCATTTCACCCAGGTTGATTAAAGGCATCCTTTTATTTCTGATCTTTAGTGTCACTTCACATGATTGAGAACTTACTACTTCAAGATATATTGTCTATTTTACATTTGCTTCTACTACTGTTTATTATGTCCACCTAGGTTGATTAAACCACCTAGGTTGATTAAAGCCATATTTTCACTCTGTTGCTTCATCCCATGTGGTCTAATAGCTTGGGAGCATTTTCGAATGTTTAACTAATGCTATTCTAGTTCAAAAATTTAGGTGCTTACAAGTTATCCACATTCCTTTACCGTTGCATGCCTGATCACTCAAATGTTTGTTTTTGGAGTTTGTCATTAATTTCGCCCTATTATTCCTTTCTAATTTTAGTGCGAATATTTTCCGCATAATCTACTTTTTCTATGCTAGAACATCCTGATTCAATAGCTACTGTTGGGTTTCAAAATAAAGGTTATCTTACCTATCTTTTTTCAACTGAGAACCGTGGAGCATTGCTCCCTAGCTTTTTATTAAAAACCAAAGAGAACAAAGTACAAAGGGTGTGTTAGCAGAGTGCTAACAAGGAACTACCTATTTACAAGGGCAGCCAGCAACACCAAAAGAAGACAAAAAAACATTACAACGAAGAGATCCAATCCATAATATGAGAATACAAGTTGTTGAGGTAGAAGGCACAAATGAAGCTTAACTTCTTCTACGAAGAGGGTTTTCTAGGCTGTGACCATGGGCACCTTGTAGCTGAAGATATAAGTGTTGCATTCTTTCCACATACACCAAGCAACAATCATGAAGGCTTCCATAAAGAAGGGATGCACTGAGGCATTGTGCTATTACCTCTATAATATTGCAATGTTATATTTTTGCAACTCTCCTTAGCAAAGGAAAAATCAATTTTCATATCGATCTATTGTGCCCCCTGAAGCAACATGGTCACTTGAGCACCTTTCGACATTACCATGTCATTCACACACATAAACCTTCAAAGCAGCAAGTGTTGAGAAGGCCATTGTTGCAACTATGATATGCTTACTCAACAAAACTCAAGAAATAATGATATGACATTCTATTCTTGATATGCTCTAAGAATATGGTGGAAGGGCTTTCTTTGGGTATCTGGGTGGTTAATTTACTAAATCTTCATTTCAGCTATTGGTCTTTGACCGAAGAGAGAGAGAGAGAAAGAGGAGTGGAGAGTACGAGTGGAGCAAATGAGCAAGTGAATGAGAGGTCAAGAGTCCCTTCCTTGCCCTTCTCCAGTTTTATAGGGAAGGTGGGAGGTGAAGGTTCTCATTTCTTCTCTCGGTGGGGCTTATAATAACAAATGACCTCGTAATTGGGTCTTTTATACACTAAGGGGCTTCCTAACGTATGTCACATCCCCAATATATAGTAGCCCATTGGCTATTCGATTTTGTTTGTTAGTACAAGCCTAATAACTATTTCAACTAGATGAGACCCAATTACAACTTGGAACCCTGTTGCGAGGACTGCCCTTTGCAATCAATACGTGTCTGCCATAACACCCATAGTGTTAGGCATAGGTTAAGTAGAAGAAACACAAGTTAAATACTTAAGACCTAACCAAACATGCCAAATGCTTTTCATGTGTTTAATGTTAAGCTCTTACCACTACTACTTCAAATATTTTCCAAGGCGGTGGGTTTTGATTAATGGAGGCTAGCGAGCTGGGCAGCCGCCTCTATTAATCGGTGGCGGGGCAACTTTAGGCGCTCGCCTCGGTTAAGTTTGATTAATCAAGGCGGACCGCCTCTGTTAATCCATTAACCAAGGCGGTCGCCTTAAAACAACCACCTCAGTTAATCGCACTTAATCGCGGGCTCCTAAAGTTGTCCGCCTTGGTTAATTTATTAACGGAGGCAGTTGGTATACGTCGACCACCTTGGTTAATAACGGAGGAGGTTGCCCATAAGTTGCTTGTCTCGGTTAATTAGAGGCTATAAATGCAGCATCCAGCCTCCCCCACCTTCTTCTGCACAGCTTCTCCATTTTTGATGGGTTTTGAGCTCCAAAACTCCAAAAATTAACCACTTTTTAGAGGGAGAAGTTTTGCTCCAAAAGTTCCACGCCTACCCTAACCACTGTATCCTATATCGTGTCCCATATGAGAAATTGGAGAGCTGTCCATACTGCGCGCGAGTTGAGGAATGCCAAGGAAGACACCCTTTGAGCATTACAATCTCATCTTGCGTGATGACTAGGAAGTCTACGTCAAACAAAAACAAAGCGACGAAGCAAAGGCCAAGGGCCACAAATTCTCCAAGCTTGCAAAGAGGAACATGCTCCCCTACCACTTGGGCATGACAGGGAAGAAGGTGAAGTGGTGGGAGGAAGAGAGGGCGGCAGCTGAGGCCAGGCAGCTGGATCCATATGATGGCCTCGATGACAGGGCACGGGACTACCTCAATGCCCGCAAGCAGAAAAAGCTATAGGAGGGCAAGACCAAGTTCAATGAGCCGCAGAACGAGGAGGTGGAGAAGGAGATCCTGTGGTTGCTGTAGCCAAGCAGAGAGGGTCATTCAACCCTTACAGAGAGAGGGACCAACTGGCCGAGGCATTGCGAAACCCTCAAGCACTGCAAACACGTCTGTGGTGTATCCTTGAGAAAGAGCTAGAAGACCCTGGAGTCTAGGCAATTTGACACGAGCTCATACCACATGAGGCAGGCGTACAAGGATAGACTCGTCCAGCAAGGCTACAATGAGGCTATGATAAACTTTGTCATGGGGTCGATACATGATGCATTCATGAGCAACGACCCCAAGATGGTGGAGCTAAGGTTGCAGATGTTTCACCAGGTTGGCATGCTACTGCCATAGGGTGAATCCGCATAGAAGGGCAAATGGTGCCGCCGAGCAGAGGACTCCCTAGGTACCCAGTTGACAATATCATGAAACCAACACCCTGCACGCTCGTGGTGCCCTACGGAAGGATGTCGAGGAGACACATGGCAGTGGGCATGGGATTGGTACTACCGGGATTCATGGATGACAACAAGCTAATCCCGGCTGAGTATGCTAGGGTGGAGGTGACGTGGACCAACCCAGATCATGCTGATGATGAAATCGACATTCCCACTCCAGAGGGGATTAAGTACCTCCGAAGTATTGTTAGCATGGAAGTACTCTAGAATAAGAGCGACATTTACTTGGATGAGTCGATGTCGTCACAACCCTTGCTGTCTCCCATGGGTCTCAACTATGACTACGACAATGACAATGGCAATGACCTAGCAGCCGCTCCTCCAGGCACTCCTCACGGCATGAGCAATCCACAGGGAGATATAGGGGCAGCACTAGGCACCATTACACTGCCTGCACGTGATCCGAAGGAGGACACAAGGCAATGTCCTCCCGCGCCAAGAAAGCCTACAGAAGAAGAGGAGACCATACCCACCCACCACACTAAGGCGAGTTGGGCGGCTGCCGTAATAGCCAAAGAGCACCAAAGCCCAACTACGTTTGAAAGGTATGCTTCTGGCAAGCATAGTCAAAGTATAATTTATTATGCAGAGATGCTAGCAGATTTTTTACTCCCCAATATCTCAAGCACAGGCCACCGACACCAGTGTCGATTTGGCCCCTTTCATATGATTGCCCCAACAACTATGAGCATGGGAAGGTCATGGTGACCTTGGGCCAGCTCGTACAGGAGGAGCTATGGGAGGTACGAAGGTTCCATCTCTGGTACATGGAGGTGGCAAATGTAGGTCTGCAATCTTTCGTTGTCAAGGTGCCGGTGGAGTACTTCCACTTGCCAGCCGATGCTCAAGTCATCGTAGATTTCCATGACATGAATAGGCTACTGCAGTGCAAGGACCTCAACATTGCTCAAGTGACCTTGTTTGCCCTGTAAGTTAATTACGACTTTCACACCTTTGCGTCACTGTAGGTACTTTAGGAAGAAAATAATAATGCCATGATGACTTGTCCTTGCAGGATGCATTCCTATGTATGCAAGGAATTGGGCAAAAATATTATTTACCTCTCTCCGATGCATATTACCCAGAGAGTCATCGCGGGTTATGATGTACCAGACACTCATGAAAAGCTAGTGAACTTGAACCCACAAGAGAGGGTGCAAGCTTGGAAAGAACTGTGCAACAAATTGATATATAATGCGGGAATGTACGTGTATAGAGCCATGAAGAAGATTGGGGAATGTGGGTGTATCCTTGCCACCCACTAGTGCTGGTAAGTCAAAAGGATACTTGGAACATATATGTAGCAACTGGGATCCCCACTTTTCATTTTTGAAGATTTGAAATATGTATTGTTTGAATGGTGCAGCGGGTGCATCATGGGCCACTAGATTGCATTTCTTATCTATCTGTAGGATGGAAAGGCCATTGTATTCGACTTTGGATTCAGATGAAGAAGGGTATAAGGATTTCAAAGTGTATTGAGATAGTAAGTGACGGTACTTATTCTTTTACACTTAACATACATGTTAAAATTGTTGTTGACACTAGTGGTTTTCGTACAACGCTTACCGAAAGTACGTGGAGGATCCCGAGTGCATCAATCTAAGATCTAAGAAGAAGAAGAATGGCACAATACTCAAACTTAGGTGAAAATTTCTAGTACGTATCAAAAGTCGTATGTGCTATTATATCTTGCATGCTCTCTATATGTTCTAATGATTGTGTATTATATATCATGCACTACACCAAACAACCTCCTGCAATAGTATTATGTGGATACTACATTTGCGAGTACCTCAGAGCGTGCAGCAAATTCAGCCACAACTGGTGGCAGCTCAAGAAATCACAAGGTTGGTGGCGAAAAGAAAAGGTCGACCATAGGAACTTCACTTGAATAGTAGCGAACATATCTAAATTTGTCACAGACTCTTGCATGCATGTTGGGCGAACATTCTTTAACGAGGAGAGGGAGTTAGTGACTGCAGAGAAGTATGAGAAGATCAGAAACTAGAGCACCCAGCTACGCATCCTGGATTACAGTTGCCTGACATTGCATTAGAGCCATTAAAGTAGCAGCGGTCTTAGTTTTTCACATGTATGAATGTGTTATATGTTTGCGGTTGTTGATGCAAAAGTAAATCTACAAACACAAAGGGCTAATACCCGAAATCGATATCCAAAGCGTGCCAGTCGATTTGACCTGTTAATCGACAAGGATGAAGATACGAGCACTTTGGTCCTGACAACAGCGATATGCCCGGAAGTCACGGCCAAGAGGTACTCATGCGGAACTCGAGGATCGTCGAAGATTGCACTAGAGCAATGCAACTCGCCGAATCGATGAGAACTCGTAAAAAGGAAAAATATGCAAATTGACGAAGTCGCTGAAAGTAGATGTAAATAAGATTAAAAGCTGTTTTTGATGTATTGATTGATTCCCTATTACATTGCCCTTCACCCTATATTTATATTCTGATCTACAGAAACGTAACCAAATACGACTAGGACACTAAATCCAAATCTATGGAAACACATGACTTTGCTACAACTCAGACTCTAATAAACGTATACAAGGAAATTAACTTCTATCTTATTCCATAATCCGCCTCAGTCACGATGGTATTCTCATCGACTTCCTTTTCATCGGCACAATCCCTGTTCCATCGGCAGCAACCTTCAAGTTCTTTCCATCGGTACACTCCTTGTTTCATCGGCAGCAGTCTTCAAGCCCTCTTTCATCGGCATCGGCAATAATACCCTTAACCTCATCGGCAACACTTCAATTTGAATCCATACGCTGCCACCACTCATAAGCAAGCTCATTTTTATCGGCTATCAATCTACACAGTAATCTTTCCTCTGCTGA
Organism: Saccharum spontaneum; assembly: GCA_022457205.1. Classification (NCBI taxonomy): domain Eukaryota; kingdom Viridiplantae; phylum Streptophyta; class Magnoliopsida; order Poales; family Poaceae; genus Saccharum; species Saccharum spontaneum. Next base: position 26,515,591 of record CM039607.1, on the reverse strand, counting down.
TTAGCCCTTCTTGATCATCTTGACACGTGCTAAAAATGATGTCAACACATGCCCCCAATTTCGGAGTATAAGATACTGATGCTCCGAAATTTACTCCAGATAATGCTTGCTATTACCTATTTTTCAACCCATTCTCCAAGCATAACATGATCTGTTACCAGATTTAATCAAATCTAGATCTAATCCATGTATCTCAGTAAATATCGCACGCTTTCCAACTATTTTTGCCTCAATTACGGTTGAGATACCAAAATAACAATCCATCGGCAAGATCTTATCACAGCAACATCACCATTTTAGAACTGAAAGACCCTGTATCGAGATATCCTTCAAGTCATGATTACTTGCCATCAAATCTTCTGTACCATCCCTTGATTGTCGTGCGAACAATTACCATATCCATCTGAACCACCTCGATCCATCCGCGCATGGCATAAAGATAAGTCAAGAATACCCCTACCCCAAATGGCCTATAAATAGATTTCTCCGGACTGCTCGTCTTCTACCTTCAAACTTCATCCTTTGGCATTCTCACTCCGGTGGCAAAACCAACAACCGCGCATCCTCAACCCATCAGAGCTCCTTCCATCGTCATCTTCAAGTCCCCAGCTCGTGCCCTCATCCTTCTCAAAGCAATGGCGGTCAACTTCAACGTTCCTGCGGTTTGTTCTTCTTCTATTACCTTTACTTTGATCCTTTTGGTTCCTTGCGAGTTCTTACAGTCGGCGTTTTTCTACTTCTTCCATTTTCTTGATCTTCCAAACTCAGGAACTACGCAACACACTGGTTATTTCAACCAACCAACCTCCCCTCCATTGCCTAGGTCCAATGGGCGGCCCAGATCCAACCGACCTGATCAATGCAGAGGCTAATCGTATTCCTTTCAAAGCTCAAAATTTCTCTTTAAATCTGTGGAAAGATACATTCCGATCTTGGCCCAAACCCACCAAAGGGTGGAAAAACTGGTACTTGAGGGTCAACAGATCAATGCAAGTGTTCTGGGCAGAACGGAAGATAGATCAATGTATCAGGCTATCCATTGCCGATATACAAAAGAATGAATCCATGATGATAGCTGCCGCTCACTTTTGGTCAGATACCACAAATACCTTCATGTTCAGTCATGGCCCATGTGCCCCTACTCTTGCCGATGTATATATGCTCACCGGCCTGGATATCTCAACTGTCGATGAAGGCCACATTTTTGGCAGAAAAGCTGAGTATAGAGTAAATACACGCAACATCGGCGGCTGGACAGGATACATCCAAGAGTACCAAAAGACTGGTACTGTCAATCAAAGGGAACACGCCATATTCCTGAACATGTGGCTGGAGAAGTTTATCTTCTGTGGTCGATTGGTAGGACCAACCAACGCCTTCCTCCCAGCAGCGGAACTCTTAGCCAACGGTGTCAGATTCCCACTTGGCCGATACCTCCTGAGCTCAACCTACCACCTTCTCCACCAAGTGTCTCAGAAGCTTCTACTTGGTGAACCCATCGGCAATCTGGGAGGCCCATGGTAGTTCATCAATATGTGGCTAAACGCTCACATGCATAAGCGTTTACAGTGGGATTTCTTTGCCCAAGAATTCCCACGAGAGATCGCCGAAGATTACGTCCTTGGAGATGACGAATCGGCAACACGCCCTCCTCTCAACTTCGGCGAAGCCGTAATCGTCCTTCTTGGAACAGAGGCCAATGAAGATCAAATCGGCAAGTTTTTTTTAGAATTTTTACCATGGTCTCCCTCGTGATCTCAGGGCTTGGGTACCCTATATCGATGAGGATAACAAGTTCCCTCTTCTTTTCAATTTTGCCGATAGTGATCTGAACCAAGATAATGATCTTATGATGGCTATTATCACCCCCAGAGCAATCCCAGTAAACACATTTGGTAGCGGGAAGAATTCCAATATTACTTATGAATTCTACAATCCATCGGCAGTGTCTCGCCAGCTGGCCTTTGGGCAACTGCCAATCAAGCTATGCTTTGCCGATGTGATCAAGCCCAGAGAAATTATTACCGCTGGAACTGAATGGAGTAGGGTAGTAAGACTTGCTCCCGATGCCGATATCTCAAATGTTGATTTCTCCGCCTGGTCACCAGCGTCTTTCATCACAGAGTCATATAAGCAATGGTGGCAAGAGTGGAAAGAACAACTATTTTCAACATCTGTTCACACATATTGGCACATGATCGATCCCGACTATGCTATTCCTAACGATGCAGTAAGTTCCTTTTAATTTTTGTCTCTCTCCCCCTTTTATATGTATATCGGTAGCTAATCTTCCTTGAAACAGGCCGATGATCCAGTTCCATCAATAAGCAAAAGTGGAAGACCCTTCAACCTCCACCCTATCTCTCCAGTCTCAATAATCGGCTACAACGCCCCTACCTTAGAGGCCTTAACCTTCCAGAGGACTCACGCCAAAACTATCATCTCCAGACCAAGACTGGCAACATCCAGGGCCACTCCAATGGCTGCTGCTTCAAGCCTAATCAAGGCTTTTAAGGTAATAACCTTGCTTACTTTGTTTTCTGCCGACACACACTATATTAACATATAACTATCAGGGCGTGAGAGCTGCAGCTGGATCGTCATCGGCAACTCTTCCAATATCAAGCACCACGACCTCTACCCCTCCTTCAGAGGTATTCTTCCTGTTAAATATCCAATCTTATACCCGTTTTTGCAGCAACAAACGGGCACATCGGCAAGCACGCCAAGCATGCAAGCTCCCCAATCAACACATGTCGATGCCCCCCAGCCAATTGTCGCTGAGACCCAAACAAAGCGCAAAGCTTTAACCGATGCTGAAGCTCAACAAAAGCGACAGAAATCTACACCAGCCCCTACGTCCGCTCCAACACCTGTCAGTCAACCTACTGATATAATTGAACAAGCTGCTTCTTCTGCACAAGATACACCATCGGCCATTATACCCCAAGGGCCGACTACCGATGAGGTCGTAGAAGACATTCCATCGGCATCCTCTACCGATCCCTCGCATGATCCTCCTCAAGCCGCTCCCTCAAGCCAGGCTCAAGAAATTGCCCTGAAGCAGGTAAACCGATTAACTGTTTGGTTTATAATATCCCCAGATACCACAGATAGGATTTCTAACTCTCTTTATTTCACAGGAACAAGATTCTCCCGATAGCTTGTTCTCTTTTGCTATCGACGTCTCCGATGATGACGGAGAAGAGGCGAGTTCTTCCCTGGCATTGGGAACAATATCGGCAGATACCTATGGCAAGACACTGCTCAACTAGTGATCGATTCAGACCCTGCAAGGACCATCTTCAAAACGATCCGCGACCAAGTCCCTGCCGATGTTGAAGAAACCATCTTCCCAGCAGTCCATCTGGAGAGCAGACAACTTCAATATCAAAGGGCTGTTCATCGTATTGCCGACAGAGCAGCTCAGGCTCAACTTAAAGAAGAAATGCTGCAGCTGAAGCAAACTGCCGATGAGAAGCACAAAAGCATCAGCAACTTGCAAGCCTCCGGTGCTGATCTTAAGCAGAAAATCTTAGATCTCTCAGCAAAAAGGGCAGCTCTGCTAGCTGAACTAGAAAAGGTTGAAACAGCCCTGACTCAAGCCAAGCAAGAAGAAGACCAGCTTCCTGACGCTATCAAGGCCCTTCAACAGGAACGAGATGCCCAAGCTCGCAAGGCCTTGGTTCTCAAAAAGAAACTCAAGCCTGTGGAAGGAAGTGCCGATGAAGACGCCAAGGAATTGAAAGAAGCCGATGAAATTCGTCTGCGTGCGATATCGGCTATCCAAGCTTTGTTAAATTAGCGCATCGGCAATAATTGATACTTTATTTTAACTCTAGCCGATATGATTGTTATCGGCAATTACACTTTTATGCATCTATCCAAATACTAGGGTAATATTTCTTTAAATATTTTCCATTTAATGCTCTGGAAAATACAACTCCTTCGAGAGTTTCAAGAATATATGCATTACCAGGAACAGATTGATTTATCCGATATGGACCTTCCCAATTAGGTGACCATTTGCCAAACTTAGAACTTTTAGTCCCAATCGGTAAAATCAACTTCCAAACCAATTCTCCACCGACAAATTCCTTTACCTTCACTTTCTTGTCATACCATCTAGCTACCCTTTTCTTATTCTCCTCGATGCTAACTAAAGCTTTTAACCGATGACCTGCTACATCTTCCAATTCATCCTTCATAAGAATATCATAATCATCGGCTGTCAATTGATCTTGAAAGCGTATTCGCCTAGAACCAATTTTAATCTCCCAAGGTAAGACTGCATCGTGTCCATACACCAACTGATAAGGTGTTACCTTGGTTGCACCATGACACGCCATCCGATATGACCACAAAACTTCATTTAATATTGTATGCCACTTCTTAGGATACTCTTTAATCTTGCGCTTAATGAGCTTGATAATTCCTTTATTAGATGCTTCAGCCTGACCATTAGCCTGGGCATAATACGGTGAAGAATTCAAAATTTTAATCCCCATACCTATAGCAAACTCATCAAATTCACCCGATGTAAACATAGTGCCCTGATCGGTAGTGATGGTTTGAGGGATGCCAAATCGGTAGACAATATGCTCCTTCACAAAATCAATCATATTAGCCGATGTCACCTTTTTTAAAGAAATTGCTTCAACCCACTTTGTGAAATAATCGGTAGCAACCAGAATAAACTTATGCTCTTTACTCGATGGTGGATAAATCTGACCGATGAGATCAATAGCCCAACCCCGGAACGGCCAAGGCTTAATTATGAGGTTCATAGCTGATGCGGGTGCCCTTTGAATATTACCAAATTTCTGACATTCCTGACATTCTTTAAAATATTTAAAACAATCTTCAAGAATAGTCAGCCAATAATATCCATTTCTTCTGATCATCCATTTCATCTTGAAAGCTGACTGATGAGCCCCACATACTCCTTCATGAATTTCACCCATCAGGCCTTTTGATTCCTCTATGCTAACACACCTGAGTAAAACTCCATCTATGGTACGGTAATACAATTCATCATCGAGGAGTACATACTTGGTAGCTTGGAACCTTATACGTCTTTCAACCTTTTTAGATGGATTCTTTAAATAATCAATAATTTCCTTTCTCCAGTCATCGGTATCAGCTACTGATATTAATATTTCTTGAACAGGATGATATCCTGAAGCATGCTGAGCCAATCGGTTAGCCTCTTCATTATGCATCTGAGAAATATGTTCCAGATGAAAATTCTTGAACCCTTTTAACAATTCCAAACACTTTTCATGATATGAAATTAGAATTTCACTTCGGCATTCATAAATCCCAATCAACTGATTTATAACTAGCATAGAATCACCAAAGACTTCAACAGCATCAGCATGTACTTCTTTAAGCAATTCTAACCCTTTTATCAGGGCTTGGTACTCAGCTTGATTGTTTGTTGATGTAGCAACAATCGGCAATGAGAACTCATACTTCTTCCTCTGAGGGGGAAATTAACACGATACCGATGCCTGCCCCTTCACCACAAGTAGACCCATCAAAGAAAAGTGTCCACTGAGCAACTTCCAGAGAATCCACCGTGTTGCAATGTTGAGTAACGAAATCGGCCATAACCTGTCCTTTAACTGCCTTAGCCGATTCATAACGTAGGTCAAATTCTGATAATGCTAAAATCCATTTACCAATCCTACCATTCAGTATCGGCATTGATAGCATATACTTGACCACATCATCTTTGCATATGACAGTACATTCAGCCGATAGTAAATAATGCCTCAGCTTAATACAAGAAAAGTATAAACATAGACATAATTTCTCAATGGCCAAATACCTGGTTTTAGCATCTATTAACCGTCTGCTCAAATAATAGATAACACGCTCCTTCCCTTCAAATTCTTGAATAAAAGCTGAACCAATAACAGTATCTTCAGTTGATAAATACAATCTGAAAGGTTTTCCATGTTGGGGTGGAACTAACACTGGAGGATTTGTTAAGTAACTCTTAATTTCATCTAAGGTTAATTGCTGTTCATCCCCCCATTTAAATTCCTGATCGGCTTTCAATTTCAATAATGGACTGAAAGCCTTGATCTTACCCGACAGATTAGATATGAATCTTCTGATGAAATTAATCTTACCGATCAAGGATTGTAATTTAGTTTTATCGGCAGGAGCAACAACCTTGTTGATTGCCTCAATAGATTTTCTACTAATTTCAATACCCCGCTGATGCACCATAAAACCCAAGAATTGCCCTGCCGATACACCAAATGCACATTTATTAAGATTCATCTTTAATCCATGTTTTCTTGTGCACTCCAATATCTTCCGTAGATCGGTTAGATGCTTTGTGATGTCTCCAGACTTAATCACTATGTCATCAATGTAGATTTCTACCAACGTGCCGATATATTCATGGAAAATAAAGTTCATAGCTCTTTGATAAGTAGCACCGGCATTTTTCAAACCAAATGTCATAACTATCCACTCAAATAATCCCACATGACCTGGACATCTAAAAGCAGTCTTGGAAATGTCTTCTTCAGCCATGAATATTTGATTATAACCCGCATTACCATCCATGAAACTGATAATCTGATGCCCTGCTACAGCATCAATCAACAAATCAGTAATCGGCATTGGGTAACCATCCATCGGTGTGGCCTTATTGAGATTCCTGAAATCAATACAAACACGAAGTTTCCCATTTTTCTTGTATACAGGAACCACATTAGAAATCCACTCTGCATATCGACACTGCCGAATAAACTTTGCCTCAATTAATTTAGTTATTTCGGCCTTAATATCAGGAAGTATATTGGGATTGCATCGGCGTGCCGGCTGCTGATGTGGCCGAAATCCAGATTTAATAGGCAACCGATGTTCAACTATAGATCGGTCTAATCCAGGCATTTCAGTATAATCCCAAGCAAAACAATCTTTATATTCCTTTAACAAATCAACTAGTTGCTGTTTACACTTGGAATTTAACTTAGAGCTAATAAAAGTGGGCCTTGGCCTATCGCCTTCACCAATATCTACTTCTATTAAATCATCTATCGATGTAAATCCTTGACCTAATTTTCCATCATCGGTAAATCTATCCATTAAAACTCTTCTTCAGAACTGACTGCTTGGATCGGTAGAATTTCGTAATCGGCAACCTTGAGGAACTCGTTTTCCCAAACTTCTCCTGATATGCACCTGGTTCGCTCATAAGTGTCTGATTCTGCCGATGCGATGATATAAGAAGAATCACCAGGAACAACTTCAATTTTATCTCCAATCCATTGTACCAGACACTGATGCATTGTAGAAGGAACACAACAATTAGCATGAATCCAATCCCTTCCTAAGAGCAGATTATATGCACCCTTGCCATTAATAACAAAGAAAGTTGTCGGTAAGATTTTACTGCCGATGGTCAATTCAACACACACTGCCCCTTTAGCTGGTGATACATTGCCTTCAAAGTCCTTTAGCATCATATCAGTCTTAGTTAAGTCTTGATCTCCCTTACCAAGCTTCCGATACATCACATAAGACATAATATTAATTGCAGCTCCTCCATCAATAAGTATCTTAGATACAGGCTGCCCATCAACTCTTCCTTTTACAAACAAAGCCTTGAGGTGTTGTCTCTCATCACCGGCAGGCTTCTCAAAAACAGCCATCATTGGATCTAGCGTTAATTGAGCTATTTGGTCAGAGAAAACAACCTCTTCTTCGCTATCAGATAGAGCCAAAAATTCCATCGGCAACATAAACACCATATTGACATCTGCCGATGGGCCTTTATTTTTATGCCTTATCTGCCACTGCTGATTACCAGATCTTTCATTGGAGGGACTTCCTTCTTGGTATAAGTCTTTTTGACGCTCTCGCTGCATTTTCCTCTTCTGTGTCTTTGTCAAACCCTCTGGACACCATTGAGGAAGCTTAGTTTTCCACACTGGCTGATAAGTCCTGGTTGTCTCCACACGACGTATATTAGGATCCCTGTAAAATATTTCTTCATCAGGAACTCTTGCATTTGCCATCTCTTCAAGTTCCTATTGGTTTCTCGGAAAATATGCAACGCGTTTACCAAGCCTTTCATGTACACTGAGCCTGCCCCCCAGCCGATCATATACTGATGCTCTCCTTCTGATCGGCTCATTAATGGACAAACCTTGATTACCAGATTGAAACCTTCTTACAGGACGATTAACTCCATAATAACCATTACACTCTGGGAAATCTTCAACAGTAGGTAATTTAATACCTTCCTCCCAACAATGAATAAAAAATAGACAATTCCAATGATCCTTATGCCGATTCCACTCTTCTTGACGTCTTTCCTCTTGTTGTTGTCGATACTGGTCCCTTCGCTGACGTCAGCCTTCCTGTTGTCTTTGATGAGTAATCACGATGCCAGATCGAGGAGGCTTTCTAGAACTGCCACTTTCTGTCAATAGCCCCTTGCCTTTTGCATCATCGGTAGTTATCCGATGTTGGGGATCTACTGATGCATTCTTTTCAGCAGCTTTCGATGTCAACACCTTAATTTTCCCTTCAGCATCCAACATATTTGCTGGAAAAGGATGTTGATCAATTTTCATCGGCTTTTGAATCTTGGAATTGCCAAATTTTATTCTGCCAGACTCAATAGCTAACTGTAATTATTGTCTAAATACTTTGCACTCATTGGTACTGTGTGAAGTTGTATTATGCCACTTGCAATACAACATATGCTTCAACTCTTCTGCCGATGGGATCACATGATTAGGTGACAACTTAATCTGGCCCTCCTGAAGCAAAAGATCAAATATCTTATTAGCTTTGGTGACGTCAAAAGTAAACTTTTCTGGCTCTTTGTGACCAAAGGGACAAGATATCGGCTTCTTATTCTTAACCCACTCAGCCAAACCGATAACTGGTTCATCATCTGAATCAGAATCTTCTACCTCTTCAACAAATGAAACTTTCTTGTTCCAATTTCTTTTAGGTTCAAAAACCCTAGTGTCTTGATCAGAAATCCTTTGTACTAAATGACTTAGGCTTTCGAACTCCTGAGAAGCATATCTGTCCTTAAGGTGTGGTAACAATCCCTGAAAAGCCAAATCGGCAAGCTACCGATCATCCAATACCAGGCTATAACATTTGTTCTTTACATCTCGTAGCCTCTGCACAAAGCCTTCTACCGATTCATCATTGCGCTGTTTCATCTTTACCAAATCGGTAAGCTTCTTTTCATGAACTCCAGCAAAGAAATACTTATGAAATTGCTTTTCCAGATCAGCCCAAGTGATAATAGAATTTGGCGGTAGTGAAATAAACCATGTAAATGCTGATCCAGATAGAGATGATGAGAACAGACAAACTCTCAATTCATCTTTACAAGCTGCCTCTCCACATTGAATAATAAAACGATTAACATGCTCCATGGTTGATGTATCGTCTTGCCCAGAAAACTTAGTGAAATCTGGCACCTTGTAACGATTTGGGAGAGGAATTAAATTATATGCCGGAGGATACGGAGTCCGATAAGAATAGGTATTTACTTTGGGCTTGATCCCAAACTGATCCTTCATAATTTCTGCTATTTTATCGGCCCAAAAAGCATCAACATCTTGTTGATGATATGGTTGAATCTCCACTGGAGGTATTTACTGATACCCTTCTGCATACCTTTGTGGCCCACGATCTCCAGCAATTGGCACATTTGCCACTATCTGTGGTCCATTAACCTGCTGAAAAGGGTTCATCGGCTGAGCTGCCGATGCTTGATTTTGAAAACCAGCATGCATGTGACCTTGATGAACACCTATGGCTTGCTGATTTGGCTGAACTGTATGTTGAGTGGGAAACTGCCCTGACCAATTGTTAGTATTCATCGGTACAAAATTTGCCGATGGCTGGTAGCTGTTGGCATTGCTGGATAATTACATCCAACTTGAGGCATAACCTGGACTCCAGGTTGACTTGCGATAGGAGCCTTCTGCTGCATCGGTAACAAATTTACCGATGGACTTGAACTAGATGTTTGACCTAGAGACACCTGGAAACCTCCTAGAGTTGGTTGTACAGTAGTTGTAGTATATTGAGGCACTTGAGCTATCGGTGAACCAGCCGATGGCATAGGAGCTTTTCCCGCTGCGTCAAACACTTGAGATAATCCGTGGTTGAAAGCAGATGGCTCTGGAGGCATACCATATCCCCACCAATTAGCAGGAGTTTGATTATTCTGTGGTACAGGACCTGATAAAGCCGATGCTGATAGATCTGTATTAAGCTGAACTCGTCCTGATAATGCTGAATCCTGACGCATCGGAGTAGACTGTATGTTAGATAAACCTGCTGATACTGGAGGAGAAGAAATCTCTATACCCGCAACGGCTGGGGGAGCCGATGGAGCAATAGCAGATGCTGATTCTGGTTGATGATAAGCAGGCCCAACGTAACGAGGTGACGCTTGCCCTTCTTTGAAAGTTCGAATCACAGCATTATGAACAGTATTGGACAGTACATTGGAGTGATTAATTAAAGCATGATTCACTGCAAAATTAACCATCTCTTGAAGTTTACCCGGATTAGAATCAAAGGTAACTTGCCGAGGCAACGGCAAGTCTTGCTTCTAGATGACTTGTCCACTTTTGTTCAAGCTGAATGACTTCAAGCAGAGCTGTCTGTATTCTTCTATAGCCCTCTCCATAGCTGCTTCTGATCGTCCTTAAGATCTTCTTCTGTTACCGCGATGATGTTCCCCGCATCGATCTCAGGATTAAGCATCTTGACTAGATCTGTCCCACCGAGCGTGCCAAAAGATGTGTTGATGCAAAAGTAAATCTGCAAACACAAAGGGCTAATACCCGAAATCGATATCCAAAGCGTGCCAGTCGATTTGACCTGTTAATCGACAAGGATGAAGATACGAGCACTTTGGTCCTGACAACAGCGATACGCCCAGAAGTCACGGCCAAGAGGTACTCACGCGGAACTCGAGGATCGTCGAAGATTGCACTAGAGCAATGCAACTCGCCGAATCGATGAGAACTCGTAAAAAGGAAAAATATGCAAATTGACGAAGTCGCCGAAAGTAGATGTAAATAAGATTAAAAGCTGTTTTTGATGTATTGATTGATTCCCTATTACATTGCCCTTCACCCTATATTTATATTCTAATCTACAGAAACGTAACCAAATACGACTAGGACACTAAATCCAAATCTATGGAAACACATGACTTTGCTACAACTCAGACTCTAATAAACGTATACAAGGAAATTAACTTCTATCTTATTCCATAATCCGCCTCAGTCACGATGGTATTCTCATCGACTTCCTTTTCATCGGCACAATCCCTGTTCCATCGGCAGCAGCCTTCAAGTTCTTTCCATCGGTACACTCCCTGTTTCATCGGCAGCAGTCTTCAAGCCCTCTTTCATCGGCATCGGCAATAATACCCTTAACCTCATCGGCAATACTTCAATTTGAATCCATACGCTGCCACCACTCATAAGCAAGCTCATTTTTATCAGCTATCAATCTACACAGTAATCTTTCCTCTGCTAATTAGCCCTTTCTGATCATCTTGACACGTGCTAAAAACGATGTCAACAGCGGTACGATAAGGATGACATACATGTATAGTAATAACTTTAATGTTGGTTCATGGTATGATAAGGACGACACACGAATGAATGTGATATATGTTTGTGCTTTGTTTGCATATTTTCTGCTTTGTCTGTGTTCAATTTGTGAAAATAGAATTCAAATTCAAATTCAAATTCAAATTCAAAAATGTATTTGTTTAATCTGAAAAATCATTAACAAAGGCGGGCAAGTAATAAAAGCTGCCTCTATTAATACTTTAACAGAGGTAGGCTACTTTAAACACTGGCCTCGGTTAATTCGTTAACGGAGGCGGGCGACTAAGGGTGACCGCCTCCGTTAATATGTATTAGCCGAGGTGGTTGCCTTAAGCCGACTGCTTCGGTTAATATATTAACCGAGGCGGGCAACCGCCGCCGTAGGTCTGGAGTAGCATGATCTTTGGACCGAGACGGTTGCGTTGCCAGCCTTCATTAATCCAAAATGCCCGCCTTCGATTAAATTTACTGTAGTAGTGTCCATGTGTTGGTGAAGAGGTGATATGAAATCTTTTTAAAAATGAGGCCAATTTAAACTTTTTAAACAAAGGCAAAACCCTTATGATTAATTTTTAACCTTTTCAATAATGTGAATGAGTAGTGTGAATCAGATATCTTTCATGTGCATCACATAAGCATGAACATTTCTTGGTCATATGAAAAGTTGCATGATGTTTGGAATTCAAAAGTCACATAAAATGCCAAGTCATACTTATGTTTGAATTGCTTTTGCTAATTAAATTGTAACATATGATGTCAACAAGACTTTGCATTCATGCTCAAACAACTATGAATTAACTCTATGACAAAAGTTAGTTAAGGTTTATGTTCATAAGTTTGATAGAAAATGCTCCTAAGTCTTGGAAACACTAGTTTAATCCTTTTAAGTAAATGCTGCTATGTTCATAAGGCGCTAATTTGAAATGTGCAACAGGCTTTAGTGATAAGTAAATATGATGAATTCCCCATGTTGAAGGTAAGCACGCCACTAGTGCATAACTACCAAGATGTCTAAGTACTCCTTTTCGTCTTCGAAAGCCATTGGAAGGGCTTTGAGAAATCGGGAAGGGCTAAAATAGGAGCTGAAACCAGCGCATGTTTTAGAGTAGCGAAAGCTGATGCATGAGTTGAAGTCCATAGAAAAATAGAGTACCCTTATTGAGGACATCAATGAGTGGTGGGCAATAATCACGAAGTGTTGGACAAACTTGCGATAATACTCGGCCAGTCTGAGAAAACTCCGAAGCTTTTTAACATCTTTAGGTAGCAGCCAATCTTGGATGGACTGGATCTTGGTTGGGTCATTTGTGATTCCTTGGTTGCTAATGACATGTCCCAAATATGAGATACTCGGTTGCACGAAGTGGCACAACTTGATTTACCACTGACCCCTAGCCAAATGGGAAAACACCTGATGGAGATCTTGGAGGTGGTCATCCAAAGTCTTGCTGTAAACCAGGATGTCGTCGAAGAACACCAAGACACATTTGCGGAGCAACGGTTGTAGCATGGTGTTCATTGTGCCTTGGAATGTGTTAGGCACACCCGTCAACCCAAAGGCCATCACTGTGAACCCGAAATGCCCCCCAATGCATTTGAAACGCCATCTTGGCCTCTTCGCCAGGCAGGTTCTTCTTGCTGCAGCTCGCATCCTGGCATAAATCCTACACTTCCTGAAGCACATATAACTGCAAGGCGGGGGCACATTTGCGTCCAGGAGGCCATTTGTTGGCACAGTGCTTACAAAATCCTCTTGCCTTGCATTAGGAGTACAAGAATGCAAGTTTGTCATCCACTAAAACCCTTCACTAGTTTGTGTGCTTGTCATTGCCAGGTTTCGTGTCCTTAGTTGGATGTGGAGGTGCTAGACATAAAGGAGGGGGAGGCAACGACATTGCTCCCTTCATAGATGTAGACTTGGAGAATACCGATGTCTCAGACTTCTTGAAGTCCTTGTGACATCCCTGCTCGGCTGCCTCCTCCTACAACAACGCAATTATGCAAGCATTATCAAGGTCGGCCAGACGCTGCACTAGAACAACGGAACGAATGTCATCGCGCAACCCATCGATGAGTTGGGTGGTACAGTACAACTGGTTTGGTTGGATTATATGGGCTGTGAGTTGGTCGATAAGCTCCATGAACTTGTCGACATAGTTGGTAACAGAAGAGGTTTGGTGGATGTTGAAGAGTTGGCAAAGGAGCAACTCGTGTTCATCGCGGTTGAAATGTTCATGGATCATGGCATAGAATGCTCCCTAATCCACATCATTAAGACGACGCTCCACCGATTGAAGCCAGGGAGCTACGAAGCCGATGAAGTGCATAGTGGACACCCTAATCCAAAGGATCGAATCAACAAAATACATCTCGAAATACGTTTGACCTCGAGATATCCAAAGCTAGGGGTTGTCACCATTAAACTTGGGGAAATTTATTTTGGGGACCTTTCTGAATTGGGAGGAGGTAGGTGGATTGGTGGCTAGGGGTGGGTGGTAGGTTCTCCGGTTATAAGAAGGAAATGATGGGCGCAGATTGGCCACACCAGGGAAGAAAAAAACGACTGGGATTGTGGGTTTAGGTTCGGGGCTACGGTCATTACTCACCCACAGCCCTTCTCCAGTGTAATCAATTCGTCGTGGTCCCTGCTGGGCCTATTGGGCCAGTGACTCGAGCACCGCCTAATCCCAGTGTTTATTGAGCCATGCCACCTCCAAGCGAATGTCGCTGTGGCCTCCTTCCACTACAGGTCTCCAATTATCGAAGGCGGCCACGACAACCTCGTGCATGGTGACACGGTCGTCTCTCTCATCGCAGATCTCGGTGAAGCACACCATATCGACGCCGCTGAGCCGCTCCTCTAGTGCCAAGACGCACCCCTCGAAGTGCTGGGCCCATCCGTTAGTAGCCTACCGTGCTTTGGCTTGAACGGTGCAGTACTCCTCAAGCTTGGAGACGCGGTGGGTGATGGCCGCATAATTCTCCTTCCTCGCATTCTCAATCTTGGTGAGGCACCTGTCCCACCGGTCGTCGATTCTGTCGTCCATGGCTCCACGAGACCGTTGCAGTCGAGTGCATGCAAGGCTCTTCGATCCAGCGTGGACCGAAAGGAAGGGCCGAGGACGGTGGCTTTGATACCAGCTGTTTGCTTCCTGCGCCGGCGACGACATATCTGGAAAAGGGAAGAGAGATTGGGAAAACGGGATTGAGCTCCGCCGACAGGTTGCCTGGAGTGATGAAGGGGAAGAATAGTTTCGTGTTCTAATTGATGACCTCCAGCTCTCATCCACTGGTCCTTAACTCACTTGCCTGTGGGCCTACAGGCGCAAACATTACGTAGCCGCTGTGGGCCTGAGACTCTAGCACTGATGGACCGCTTCCTACTGCTTCTCCTAGGCTTCACTGGAGTGTTTGGGCCTGCACTGCTTGAGGCGCCAGGGTGTGGGGCATTGACACGTTTCTAGAAGTAATTGTTAATCAAGCAGTCCCTAGAGAAAAAAGATGTATTTGTGTAGTAGTGTATATGGAAGAGTGACCTTTTTTATGGATCGCAATTGGAAATTCCTGATTCTCAAATAGAAAAATTCCCTGTTTGCATTGACACCTTATCCCAGCTCTCGTCTTTCAGCTGCTTCTGTTATCTTCACTGGCCGTTCGATTCCTTGACAAATATCATTTGAACAGTTTAATAAAAGTAAACCGTTAGGTGAATCTCTAGTCTGACAAGCAATATGGCTAATTTGATCGTAGAAGGTTAGGTGAAGAGTCCGACACTTTTTTTTTCTCGAGGGAAAATTCAACTAACCAGACAAAGCTGAATCATCAGCAAGTACATGATAGATATGTGCGGCAATGAGGCCAAGACCGCCAGATCACAAATACTACCTAGAATAGCCAATTCGTGAGCTACTCTATTAAAAGATCGAGGGCATTGCTGGACACGCCAAGAGATGAAGTTAGGGGCCGTTTGGTATGGTTCCTGGACCAGCTCCAGGAGCCGCTCCTCCTCTCCGCCAGGCAAAGGGTCGCAAATGGCTCCGCTTCACACCTGGAGTCCCGGAAAACCTGCTGAGAGAAGAGGAGAGAGAGAACCGGAGCTGAAAAAACGAGCTTCGCCTAGCTCCCTGTGCCACCTAGCACTGCCAGTGAGGCAAGATCCAATTTTGCCCTCTTCACCTTGCTGCTTCGAGCGCAGTCGGGGTGCTGGAGTGCGGACGCGCCGCCGCGCCGGGGCAGGCGCACGCGAGACGGAGTGGCTAGGGCGGTGTGAGACGGCGCGCGCTAGCTCATGCGACGAGATGCTGCGGCAGCGGAGCGGTGGGGAGGCAGAGCGGTGAGCGGCGGGGGAGGCGAGCCATGCTGCTGAGATGCTGAATGGCGGAGGAGCGCGGGGAGGTGCAGACCAGAGGGCGCGCGGAGGAGGGAGCTAGCGGGGGGGGGGGGGGGGCCACCAGTGGGCCATGGCTGGGCGCGCTACAAGGCGCAGGCGATAGTGGGATGGTAGCGACCAGATAAAGGTTGGCTAAGAAAAAAAAAGAAAAGAGAAAAAAGAAAAACGAAAAAGAAAAAGGGTATTATGGGGATTTTACCCTTTCTAACTACCGGGAGAAGCTGTTTTGCCAAATGGTACAAAAAAACAGCTTTAACTCTCCAAGTGAATTTGATCCACAGGTGAAGCCACAGCTAAAGCTATTTTAACTGTAGCCAGAGCTCTACCAAATGAGCCCTTAACAAGCTGTGAAGCTCCCCAACAAGATTTGTTACTGCACTAAGATCGAAAGCATTAGAGTAAACAGCTTGGAGGACCTCCAATGCATCCGTCTACATAGAAATTATCGGTAAGATACTGTGATGGAAGGACAAATGATTACTGATCACATTTTAGAGATACAAGACTCGACATGTTACCCCTCTCTTTCTGACACACAAATACGAACAATCAAATCAATGACTGGTATCAGGAATGTGCACGTTTCTTCTGGACACTCATTTTTGGCGCCTTGTTATATACCCCACATTTAAAAATGCAGCAACTATGAGGTGGTATGGAAGATCTCCACACCAGGACATCATAGTTCCCATGAGGTACAACATCCCTTAGTAAAACCTCTTGCATTGTTATCTCCTGAGCTTCATCGTGAGCATAAACTACTTCATAATCTTCAAAAATCCAGAAATACTCATTGGGGTTGCTCATTCTTGGAGCATATGCCGGTTTCTTGTTTTGCCAAGGACTAACCGGGTGTGCCCCGAATATGCGGCCATCTCTCTGCCTAGTTCCTTTGACCCATGACACACACATGCGCCAGAACTCGGCACTGAAATTAGTTCTGAGGATGCGAGCCATCAAGTTGGCGGCTATGAAAGAACCATTCAAACATGTTGCAATCTCCATAGCCATAGAAAGGAGCTTCGGTTCTTCCTTTGGGTTTGCACTTCCAAATGCAAGAGCTTTGAAGAAGTACCAGTATGCTTCTTGAGTTAGATACTCCACCTTGAGAGTTGGTGCTGTTCCGAATCTCGCGATCTCGTCAGACCGGCTGCATATTATGACCTTGCTATCATTTCCAGCATACCTTTTGCATGATGAATATAGGTTACTCCATTTGGCATCATCAACATCTCCATTTAACTCAACAATAAGCAAAAGCCTTTGGTTGTCCAAGGCATGACTACTTCGATGCTTTACCGTGCCACCATCTCTCATAGAAGTCATAAGCCTTTCATCTAGATCATCTTCTGTTAATAACACAATCTGGGAGAAGGCCATGCGTACTCTCTCATCGTTGCATGCGTGCTCGATAAGGGTACTCTTACCGGCTTTCATTGGACCTACAATCGGCAGGACATCCAAATCCTGAGTGCCTGGAGAGCCCTTCTCCATCAGAAAGTTTATGATGTGCTCCATTTCGACATGGCGGGCAAACATACACCTCTCCATAACCAGGTACGTGCTGTAGATGCGGTGGCACAAGGGAGGACAGCCATTAAGAAACATGATAAACTCACTCGCGTTAGTGATGGTTATCTCCATGGAGCCAAGCACTCCACATAGCTCTTTTTCACCTTGACTACTAGTACTACTTGTTCCACCACACAACAGTTGAATGCGTTTGGCAGGGTTGAACTTAGAGAGGGCAAAAGAGTGACTCACGGCTCCAAGGCGGTAATCCTCGCCGTTCTCTTCTCGGTAAGCTCGGTACCTGAGGGTGTCCAGTACATAGTAGCCTCGGTACATGGTGGCAGACAGAATCTTGAGCTGCTGTAGCATGGCTTGGTTTCTGATATGCCGGCCCTCTGCTTCCTCAACGATGATGCGAAGCCGTATCAACATGCGGCGCAGGTTCTCATCAGGTGGGAGAGCAGCTGCCTCCTTGGAGAATTTGTTGATGAGGAATGAAATCGATTGATGGGCAATTTCACCAAAAATTACTGACACGGCAATCTCCATTTCAGATTTGGATGAATTTATCTCTCTTTAGGATGTTGATTTGGCAGACAAAGATGCAGCCATGAATTTGAGATGTTGCCTTGCCCTATGAAAGTCTTTACATTGATGTCAGGTAGAGGTAGGTGTTCCTCTTGGTCCAAATCGTGTTGGGAAAGTTGGTGTGCTCGTCCAAGTACACGGTCAGTGCTCTATTTTTTACACGGTCGCGAGGTGGAACAGATTAATAATAAGTGACGATATGGAAAGATACAACGTGGACGCAATACCTGCTGCCGACTTTCGTGTGCAGTGAAGGCTTGACTGGATACACATGTAACAAAGTGTGAGAATTTGTTATTGATCTAACATATGAGGTCGCT
Source organism: Saccharum spontaneum (assembly GCA_022457205.1). NCBI lineage: Eukaryota > Viridiplantae > Streptophyta > Magnoliopsida > Poales > Poaceae > Saccharum > Saccharum spontaneum. The sequence goes on along the minus strand of CM039607.1, from coordinate 26,497,148 downwards.
TTTGCTTGGAATCTGCATAGACAAGAATATTTTTTTTATTCGCTCTATGTATGAATATTTGGTGAAACAAGGCATGTCTTCTCTAATAAATTTATTTGGAAAGTAAAACTCCTGCCGAAGAGAATTTATTGTTTTCTGGTATATTCAAAGTGGAGTTTTATTAAGAAAGGGTAATCTAACTAAAATAAATTGTAGTGCCACCAAAAAGATGCTATTTTATTATTAAATAAGATATCAAACACCTTTTTTATTGCAATCATATGTGATTTATCTCGAGAATTATCCAAATAGTTATTGAGTTAACACCACCAAAATCAACTTCTCATATGCTTGGGAACTGCCTAGCTAGCATAGAAAATAAAGAGTGAAGACAGATCTTTATGGGTGTAGCAAGTATTTTTTGGCAATTTGGTATTATCATAATGAAGTTGTTTTTGATAAAAAAATGATATACATCTTTTATATAGGTATTTTTAGGCGATGCTGCAACGTGCAGTAGCAAGAGAAACCATCAGATCGTTGCCATGGCCATTTTTTTTTGCCGAAAACTAATGGAAAAGTAATAAAGACTTTGCCTATCATTTTATCCTTTTGCTTGCGTTCATTTTTCCTATTTATATGATCAACTGTTTACATAAATGACTCTATAAAATTTGGCTGTAAACGTTCACAGAGGTTTATTTTCTCTTTTTTGGAATATTTTTCTCATTAGATTCTATCTCACTCTCATAGCTTGTCCTGTTCTATATCGACTACTATCTAATCTCTCTACCTAATGTTAAAGAGCGAGATTCTCGATCTCCACAAGTAGTTTAACATGGAGTCGACCCCTGGGCGTATCCCAATCTAAGCCCACCGCACCACCCCTATAGAAATCCACCACAAATCTAAAGGCAGCAACCGAATCCACTACATATCCGACATCTCATTAACAAGATCTATTGTGATTAAACGGTCATTTGCCTGCTCTGATGGCCAAAGCGAATGCTATAACAACATCGGAGGTGTGGCTAGATATGGTGTTTGTTGCGACGTCTCCACCGTCGAGTTTGGGGTGGGGTAGCCTCCTTGTTGTCCGGTTTGTGTGAGACCGAACCCCCCAAAGGCCGCCCCATGCTTCATGAAGTATGAGAGTTGTGGTACTATCTCCGATGTGTCAGGGCGCCCACATCGCTCTTGTGTGACGGAGTCATTCTCCTCTGGCTCAACGACACTAAGGATGACATCCCGGATGATGTGCGGTCCATCTTGGTGGATGAGGAGGGGAAGTTGTTGTTGTGGATCCGCCTTCACTTGCGGTGCAGGGCCGCGGATCGGGTGGCATCATGGTGGATGTGTGCCATCTAGTCGCTTCGTGTCACATCATGTTGCTCTTCTTCAGTCCCAATCACTCCACACTGGCTGCTGGCTGTAGTTGTGCCTCCACCATCCCCGTCGGTAGTGGCTGCTGCGGAGGGTGGGACTCATGTCATTCAACGTTAGAAAAAATCCTCGTGTCAACAACCACATCGTGTGCAACATGAGGCAAGACCGGTGTCGCGGGACCTTGAGGGCCAGTATTTCAACTACTTTAGGATGGACCACATTGTGCTACATGTCACAACCGGTTGTGTTGCTTTTGCTGCAACAATGAGGGTCATCATGCTTGGGATTGCTATCATTTTCAATGTTAGTTGATGCATCGCGCTTCCATAAGGCCTGGGCATCTGTGAAGGGGGTATAAGTTTACAAGCGTGGTCATGTGCCAAACGTTGTTGTCTACTCCAACTCTGGCAACCGATTCATCAAAGCAGGTTGGCCTCACTTGCAGCTAGGACCTAATCCTAGCATGGTTCTCCTCGCTTTGGTCATCTATGGGCCAGAATAGGTCTTTCATAGGTGTTGCTGCTTCATCTCAAGAATCCTAGTTTCCCTTTGAATTTGGAACTCTTATCCCGGTGCAGACGAAAATCATGGTCAATTGACCTTTGGACCCATGGTTGATGAGGCCGCTTATCTGGTGTCTTAGGTAGTTTTTGTAGCGTCGACTTCACAACCCACTACAAAGTTCAAGATGGCCAAGATTCATGAGGCTGTGGCTTTCGTTGCATGGAACATATTCTTGGTGGCTAAAATCCTTGCATGTGATCTGGATCTATAAGGGTGGGAGTGACCTCCTTCCTTCTTCATAATCTTCTCTTCTTCCTCAAATCCTTCACGATCTTCATCACTCACACCCATTTGTAGCCCCTACTACAAACCTAAACGCTTGGGCTCCAGACCATGATTATCATCAGTCTGCTAGACACAGGGATCTTTCCTAAACCAGTACAAAATCCTCAGGCCTTGAGTGCTAAGGAATTATAAACAAAACATGTGAATACAAATTTACTAGTTGGTGGCACAAAATCCTCACGCTGCTTGGTGGCGAAGGCAAGGCGCACGACTTGGGTGTGGGCGTAGGCGCCACGGACCACGGACGTGGCGTGCATCCACGCGTCTGTGGCCAACCGCTTTGGGTTGGACGGCTAGCGGGGAAGATTCCGCTTTCCCCTGCTTCGTCTCGAGCGCGAAGGGAAAAAGATCGAGAGGTAGGCGATGACGACCGGGTCCAAGCTGGCGGTGACCGAAAACAGGAGAGTAGCTCCTGTCGTGACGCGAACGAAGAGCAGCTCCCTACTGGGCCGTCTTAGCTTTGCTGGGCCGGGTCGACTCCGTGGCCCGTCGTGGTGGGAATGGTGCGGCTGAAAGGCTGGGCTGGCTTGACTAAGCGGGCCGGCTGTCGGTGCGGTTGAGCGGGCCGGCTCAAGAGTTGGGCCGAAAGGCTTTCTTCTTTTCTGCTTATTTCCAAAAGCTTTTCTATTTTGTATTTTCCTTTCCTATCTCCACTATATCAAGCTACTACATGCATACGCCTGTGTTGCCTACACATGTATGGCCTAGTAGGGCCCACTAGGGTATTTCAGGGTTTCAACTATTTGCCAAGGTTTTAAACACATATTTATTTAATTTAAGCAATTCATTAAATAAATGTGACTATTTTTAATTAACAAAACAGAGAACATAAGAAGCAACTCATGAATATATAATTAAATGCAAAGTGTAATTAACTAGACTAGGTGCTACTTGTGCAACTAGGGTAGGTTTCCTACATGACACCTCACCAAACATAGGTTATTTTAGAAAAAAAATTTGTAGTTGTGATTTTTGTTTCCTAGAATTTCTGGGTTGTTACAGGGCTCCATGGCTCCGGTAGCGGTAGGGGGGCTCGAGCCTCCTCCTAAAAGGTCCTAATGGCTAGAGGGGGGGTGAATGGCCTATAAAAATTTCTACAGCTACACTAAGCAAAGTGGTTAGACAACAATGAGGTGAAGCAAATATTGCGCTAGCCTACTAAAAGTGCAAGCCACCTACCACAATTCTAGTGACTATAGTCTCTATCCACACAATGGCTATGTCACTACACTAAGTTAGTGTGCTCTCGAAGGCTAACTAAAGAGCCGCACTAACCAAACTAACAAGCTCTCACGACTAGCTACACTAAAGAGCTTGACAACTAGTTTGCGGTAATGTAAAGAGAGAGAGCAAGATGGTTATACTGCCGAGTTGAGGAATGAACCAATCAATCACAACAATGAATACCAATGAAGACCAATCACCTTGGAATCAAATGATGACACAATGATTTTTTACCAAGGTTCACTTGCTTGTCGGCAAGTTAGTCCTCGTTGTGGTGATTCACTCACTTGAAGGTTCACACGCTAATTGGCATCACACGCCAAACCCTCAATAGGGTGCCACACAAGCAACACAAGATGAGGATCACATAAGCCACAAGCAATCTATTAGAGTACCTTTTGGCTCTCCGCCAGGGAAAGGTCAAGAACCCCTCATAATCACCACGATCGGAGCCGAAGACAAGCACCTTCCTCCGCTCGATGATCCTCGTTGCACCAAGCCGTCTAGGTGGCGGCAACCACCAAGAATAACAAGCGAATCCTGCAACGAAACACAATCACCAAGTGCCTCTAGATGCAAACACTCAAGCAATGCACTTGGATACTCTCCCAATCTCATAAAGATGATGAATCAGTGATGGAGATGAGTGGGAGGGCTTTAGCTAAGCTCACAAGGTTGCTATGTCAATGCAAATGGCCCAAGAGAGTGAGCTTGAGCCGGCCAAACACCTTATATAGGTGTCCCCTCGAAATAGAGCTGTTAGGCTTCCAATTGCCTATTTGCGCGAGGCGACTGGACGCGCCGATCAAACATGATTGGACGCACGCCTCAGCGTCCAGTCAACCATCGCCATCCACGTGTTGCCTCCTTCGAATGTCAGTCGCATGATCTCAATGGCTAGTAGCCGCTCACGCGCCACTTAAGTGACGACCAGACGCATGCCTTGCAGGACCGGATGCGCCGATCGCTCATGCGCACGCCACGGCCACGCCAAGACCGAACACGCCGATCACACCAGTGCCTGCACATCTGGTCGCTTCCAGAGAACTCCCCGAGCAGTAAACACATGATCGGACACGTCAGATGCCACCATGACTAGACCTAGGCCAACGTCCGATCAGTTCTCCTCCTCTGCTTTCCAAGTTTCGCACCCGATGTCAGCATACGTCACCTGTGACTGGACGTAGGACCTGCACGTCTGGTCACAAACACTGTGCTACGTCCAGTTGATTTCTAGACATAGTCTGAGCATGCCAACACTTTTATAATTGACCGGACTCACCACCTCAGCATCCAGTCAATACGAGTTCAGCGTTCGGTCACTGTTTTTCAGTGACTCCACTTCACCAACTTCTCCATGCTTGCTCAAATGTGCCAACCACCAAGTGTATCACCTTGTGTACGTGTATTAGCATATTTGCACAAACATTCTCAAGGGTGTTAGCACTCCACTAGATCCTAAATGCATATGCAATGAGTTAGAACATCTAGTGGCACTTTGATAACCGCATTTCGATATGAGTTTCACCCCTCTTAATAGTACGACTATCAATCCTAAATGTGGTCAGACTCACTAAGTGTCTCGATCACCAAACCAAAAAACTCCTATCAAGATTCACCTTTGCCTTGATTTTTTGTTTTTCTCTTTCTTCTTTCCAAGCCGAGCACTTGATCACCATGGTCACCACACCATCATCATGATCTTCACCATTGCTCCATCACTTGGAATAGTGCTATCTCTCTCATGATCACTTTGATAAACTAGGTTAGCACTAAGGGTTTCATCAATTCATCAAAACCAAACTAGACCTTTCAATCTCCCCCTTTTTGGTAATTGATGACAACCCATTCACAAAGATAGGAATTGAAATCATTTTGAATTCATGTTGATTGCCCAAGCATATTTATCATGTGTAAAAGAATATGGACAAGTTTCATGAACCTGAATTGGCAGCATTGCTCCCCCTACATATGTGCTAAGAGTTTGGATTGAAGCTTGCACATATGCTTAGATAGGAAACATTGGATGCAATGTCAACCAAATGATGCTAAGGTATAAGAGATGGAACTTTGAAGCGTGATACCAATCGGAGTGCACCAAATATACCATCCTTAGCACCATTTCTAGTTAGATATCACTTGCAACAACAACAAGAACTAGATACCTCGTGAGATCAACAATAGAAGCAAGGTTCTAGTATTACTTGTGAAAACAAAGCAAGGCATATCTAACTATTACCTGTGCATGCTACTTTCTCATTTCATCATTCAAGCCTACAACTAGCATACACCACACAAGCATGGAATTTTAATTTAAAACTTGTGCCATGCAAGCAAACATATGAAATGCACATTCAAATGCATCAATCAAGTCTATGAACTTGCTCCCCCTACTTGTGTGCTTAAAATTTTAATTGATCCCCTTACTTTCATATTTCTCCCCCTTAGTGATTACTTCTCCCCCTATCACTTATATCTTTGTTTCTCTCCCCCTTTGTCATCAATAACCACAAAGGTTCAATTTTAGATAGGTTAAGATTATCAATGTCAATCAATGGGGTGAGGATCATTTTCCTAAAATTTGGTTCAATCTAGATCACTTGCCTAAGATATTTAACTCGGTTTTATCCAAGGACAAGCTTCTTCACACATCCAAATAAGGGTTATCTTGTACCATGTTGAGTTAAACACTTATAGCTCATTTTCTAGATCAAACACTAGGTTCACAAGCTCACAAACATATCATATGCTACCACTAGATCAAGTCAAGCATAGAAGCAATAGTGGTACCATACAAGCATCAAATTCATTTGATTTTCATGAATGAGCCTATAAAACATGAGGAATGGCTAGATGCACTAAACAAGTCCTTAGCAAAAGGATATATGCATGCCAATCAACTTTTACCTTGGTAACTCGAAGGAGAGGTATGTCATATAAGTGGGGGTGTATCAACACATATTTGAGAAATCCAATATGTTCAACTCATTCCTTAGCTTGCAAAACCTTTTCTCATCTAATGGTTTGGTGAATATATCGGCAAGTTGATCTTCAGTGCCCACACTCTCAAAGAAAATGTCCCCTTTTTATTGATGATCTCTTATAAAATGGTGGCGGACATCAATGTGCTTTGTTCTTGCATGTTGAACCGGATTGTTGGTTAGCTTGATTGCACTCTCATTGTCACATAGTAATGGCACATTTTTTAACTTGATTCCAAAGTCATTCAAGGTGGCCTTTATCCAAAGAATTTGTGCACAACAACTACCGGCGGCTATGTATTCGGCTTCGGTGGTTGATAACGCAACACTATTTTGCTTCTTTGATGACCATGAAACAAGTGATCTTCCCAATAGTTGACATGTGCCCGATGTACTTCTTCTCTCAACTTTGCATCCCGCATAATCCGAATCAGAATATCCAATTAGCTCAAACTTTGCTCCTTTGGGATACCACAATCCAACATTTTGTGTATGCTTCAAGTGCCTCAATATTCTCTTAGTTGCTTTCAAGTGACTTTCTCTTGGTGAGGCTTGAAATCTTGCACACATGCATACACTAAACATGACATCTGGTCTTGATGCGGTCACATAAAATAGGCTTCCAATCATAGACCGATACAACTTTTGATCCACCATGTTGCCACTTGCATCACTATCCAAGTTACCATTTATTCCCAATAGTATACTAATTGCCTTACTATCAATCATGCCAAACTTCTTGAGCATGTCTTTGATGTACTTGCCTTGACTCACAAATATATTATTCTTCAATTGCTTGATTTGAAGACCAAGGAAGTAACTCAACTCTCCAATCATGGATATCTCAAACTCATTAGCCATCATCTTCCCAAACTCTTCACAATAGTCTTGATTGATTGATCCAAATATGATATCATCAACATAGATTTGCAATACAAACAAGTCTTAGCCAATCTTCTTAGTAAAAAGAGTGGTGTCAACCTTGACCAGTTTGAACCCTTTAGAGAGTAAGAAATCTCTCAATCTCTCATACCATGCTCTAGGTACTTACTTAAAGCCATATAATGCCTTCTTCAACTTGTATATATGGTTGAGTTTCTTGTTATCTTTAAAACCGGGAGGTTGCTCAACATACACTTCTTTATTGATGTAGCCATTGAGAAATGCACTCTTGATATCCATTTGATAGAGCTTGATGTTGTGGGCACAAGTATAGGCTAACAAGATCCTAATTGCTTCCAATCTTGCAACCGGGGCATATGTTTGTCCAAAGTCAAGACCTTCAATTTGAGTGTAACCTTGAACCACTAATCTTGATTTGTTCCTTACTACTATCCCATCTTGATCTTGCTTGTTTTTAAAGACCCATTTGGTTCCAATCATATTGTGGTTCTTTAGTCTTTCAACTAACTCTCATACTTGATTTCTTGTGAAGTTGTTCAATTCTTCATGCATAGCATTCACCCAATCAACATCTCTCAATGGTTCTTCTATTTTCTTTGGTTCAATGAATGATACAAATGAGAAATGCTCACAAAATGAAACCAATCTTGATCTAGTTTGCACACCTCTAGAAATATCTCCAATTATAGTGTCCAATGGATGATCTCTTGCAATATTGGTTGGTTGGAGTATTGGAACTTGATTGTTTGTACTTACTTGATCATTGGGTTGAGATGATGTACTAGCCACTTGTTGATCTTGCACATTGTCATGAGAGCCACTTGAGCTTGGTTGTTTTGTATCATCTTGTATCTTGTAGGTATGCTCTGACCTCATTTATGAGTTGCCGCTCATCGTCGTCTGATGATGAATGACTCTTACTACTACCCAGTTCTGTAAGCAGATCACGGAGTATCTTCTTTATGATAGGACTTCGTGAAACTGGTACAAAAGCTGCGCGATCAAATTGGCTCTTGATTTTGTGATACACTTGGTTCGCAAGAGTGGTTTTTCCAAGGCCACCAAAACCCACAATAGACACCACTTTAAGCTGTCTCGTCGAGTCGTCTTTCATCAACCAATCCATGAGATTCTGCATAGGACCGTCGATACCAACAAGTTTATCTGCTTCCACATACAGCGTTGGCAATCGTGGATCAATCTCCACTTTGCCCGCGGTGGAGATCGATTCGTCGTACTTGTATCTCAACCGACGCTCACTCTCCTCGACCACACGAGCCTTGAGCTCGTGAATCTGGTTAGCCATCTGGAAGCCTGACCACAGCTTTTTAACCTTACCAATTATCCTCTTAACAAAATTACCTGCCTTGGCGGCGTCGCCATGGTTGAGCTTCTGCATAAACATGTCAATGCAATCTTCGATATCATAGCTTAGTTCCCGTATGTTGTCCCTCCAAACCTGTACCTGCACGTCAAGTTTCTCCGCTGCTGCCAGCTTCTCAAGCAGGGCGTTCATACTGCTGAGCTCGTTCCTCAGAAAAGCGATGTCGGACTTGGTGACTCCAAGGAGCTCATACTCCCCCTCAACCATTGCAGAGAGCTTGGCGAGCAGGGAGTTCATCACCCCTGTTGAAGCACTCGCTAGTGCCCCATCCATCTTCCAAACGACGAACAATTCTTGGCTTGCTCCGGCACTTGTCCGCCGTGAGGCAGTCAGCACTCAGCAGGGATGGATCTCACCCTGGCTGCTGCTACCTGGGGCACTTCACTTGGGTTGTTGCGGCCACCGGATCGAGTTGCAAAAGAACTGCTTGCTGTGTTGTTGCTTTCCGGATCTATGAGCATCTCTGCAAATTGAGAAGCTGGGATTGGGATGTGAATTGCAAGGGAACGGCAGGACAAGCTTGCGTCGAGAAATTCTGAAATTGAACGGCAATAGCATCTCTACTATAATTGAATTCTTAAATTATTTTAGGTCCACCCAAACAAGCGTCCCCCACTGAGGGCTCCAACCTTTGTGCACCCAGAAAAACATACGCGGTAATTCATCTCTATTAAAATCAAAGGCTATAAAACTATCCAAACACGATCTGATGACTGTAGATGAAAGTTTGAAGCAACTCAAACTCACCCGCACTTTCAAACTCACGCCGCCACGCCCTCGTCATTTTCACGGAGAAGAAACCGCCCCTGCACCCCCTCATCCCGGAAAAAAAAACGGAAACAACTCCGTTCGTATCCCGCCTTAGCCTCTCCTCCGATCCGCGGCTGGACCTTCGCGTCCGCGACTACGCGGCGGCGGCCAGTAGGGATGGAGCGGATCGGCCGACAAAAAGGCTCAAGCATTGTCGTGGCGTCCGACCAGCCGCTAGGCTCGACGCTGAGTGGAGCGGATCGGCCGACAAAAAGGCTCAAGCATTGCCGTGGCGTCCGGCCAGCCGCTGGGCTCGACGCTGAGCGCAGGTTATCTCAGGATCCTGTATCTGTGAGCGTGTGATTTTGTGGAAGAAACGACGGTGATGATTTGTGTTGTGTTGTCCGTCATTGTGTGCGATGTTGATCTGACTAATCTCCGTGCACTTGTGTCCTCCACGCCCGACGTCGATGGCGATGTGTTGGTGCAGGCGATCAAGCAGGCCGGCGATGTGGTCATCTACTGATTTGGCTACGCCTTGCCGCTTGCTTCCTCAAGGCCATCGTCTCTTGTTTGGAGTTCGCATCCGTACGTGGTGGCCGTGGATATCACCCCCAGTAGGTGGCCCAAGAGCACGTACGTCGATCCCACTTCGTCACAGCCGGTACGTGCTCTGATCTGTAGTGATTCGTGGAGCTTTTGCTTGATTCAAACCGAGTGGTCCAGCAGATTGAAGCCATCGACGAGCGCGGGCACGTGGATGCGGATTGGAGTGTGGGTACCTGCTCGTGCATGGTCCTGCATGCAGATTGCAGCCGTCGGCAATCAGGTCCTGCAGATTGAAGCCGTCGGCCGGTACGTGCTCTGATCTGTAGTTATTCGTGGAGTTTTTGCTTGATGCAGGAGGGCATAGGAAGAAGCTTCTGAACAAAGAAGATGTGTTAGAATCAATGGTACATAACTATATGCATATATATGTATATGTTTATATAATCCAGCTAGCTAAAGATCGATGCATATATGTTCTTGTATGGGATGGATTTTTGGAAGAATTTTTTTAAAGTCTTCCGAGTATGGGATGAATTATTAGTTTTCTTCTCTCTGTATTTGCCCCCGGCCTGGCCCAGCAGATTGCAGCCGTCCGTGATCGCTCTAGAGGCCGGTACGTGCTCTGATCGTATTGAAGCCGTCGGGTACGTGCTGCAATCATAATGAAATCACTAATTATCATGTTTCCTTCAGCTACACACCTATCTCTGATCCACATTCGAATGGATATTCAGACCTATTGATCATACGAATTAACAGTTGTTAGTAGTAACCAACAAGTCCATCTGAGATATATATCGTTGGTTGGTACAATACTACATTTTTCCTGATGCACCATTATTGGTGTCTCTGCGTGCTATAATAATCCTACTATAAAAGAGCGAGTTTTTTGAGGGACGCTCTCCCTCTATAGTAACCGTTTGATCTGGACTTCGTGCTATATGAGCCCTCCGTCATCTAAGATCTTACATCTTACATCTTACATGTATTAAGATCCTCTATCCCCGCGTCAGGACACGGACTCCCTCTCGGTCCTGGCCCCTCACCTCCCCGCGTCAGGACTCCAAAAGAAAAAATAATATGAACACCAACAGTTCTAAACGGACTCCCTCTCGACTAGCCCCCTCACCTGGCCTTCATATATGCACACGCTGGCCTTCTCAACTAGCCCAGCCCCTCCCTTGGCCTTCATATATGCACACGCTGGCCTTCATATATGCACACATATAATCCTCACATATATGCACACGTACAATCCTCACACATATACATCTACTTCCTGTACAATATTATTCGGCTGGTCCTCTTCTATCATGTACAATATTACAGATTCGGCTGGTCCTCTTCTACCAATCTTTGTGGAGCAATACCTTTAAGTTCTCGTGTGCTTTCAAAGCCGTCCTCTGCTGACAATCTGTGGAGCACCATCTGATCCTTCAGACAATCTGTGTGGAGCATCATCTGATCCATGGATTCAATAAAGTTATGCAATCCAACCTGATCCATGAATTCATTAAAGGTCAGTCAAAATATGCAATTCTTAAATTCAAAATCATTAAATTCAAATTCAATTTTCTATCAGGATCAATTAGGTTCTGCAGATGTAAGTCAAAATGACTATAATCAAATATTGATGGGAGATAATTCATCGGATGTTGTTGGAATTGGAACTTTGAGGACCATTGATCAGAAGAAAGAGGAACTACGCGCAAGGAATCGTGAGTACCAGCGACGATATCGAGAGAAAAAAAGAAACGAAGCAGCTGGTGAAAATATGAGGGAGCAGAATCTTGACCAGAATGTTGGCATTGGAACTTTGGGGACAATTGATTTGAAGAAAGAGGAACTACGCACAAGGAATTGTGAATACCAGCGACAATATCGACAGAGAAAAAGAACCCAAGCAGCTGGTGACAATATTGTTACGAGGGAGCAAAATTTAGACCACAAGCGCAATGGGACACTTGCAATAAAATCCGAACGTCAAATGCAAGTTAAACAGCAACCAGAACCTTTACCTTCCATGCAGAACAACGGTGATAGGGAATATTTGCTCAACAAATCAGACAAGGTTTCAAACACAACATACATGTTCTTATTTCCATACACTTTTGTCATCATGATATTTGTATAATTATATACCTTCTCAATTATTCCCGATTGTAAATATTTTGTATAGGTACTGGTGTTCCAAACAGGAAAAGGGACGAAGAGCCATATAACTCGGCTATTTTTGACCCCAAGGATCCAATACATGGGATTGAGGGTAAGTTTATAAATTTATCAAATTATATTTAACAATGCCATGCAGGGTACATATAGACTGGGTGTTAATTTCATCTTTAATTTTATCTTTCGATCAGAAAATGATTTAGATTGCCTCGATCCAGATGAGGGTAGCCCTGACATATATGAGGATGAGGAGGCAAGGGTTTTCAACGACATAGGTGAAGGTGAGTACATACATTCATATAATTTTATTGCTGTCCTAACAATAGTGGAGGTCAAATACTCTTCCTGATCTAATGCAGATTTTCGCTATGAGTACTATATGAGACCCGATTCAGTGGCAAAGGAACCTGATCCTTATGACTTTGTATATAGAGGCCTTCCTGAAAATCATCTTGTGTTAAAAAAGGTGCCCAACTGTGAATTCTGTCGTGCTAAAAGGTTCCCTGGTGAAGGTCCTGCCTTTTGTTGTAGAAAGGGGCGCATCAATATATTTATACCAGAAGTGCCTGATGAACTTCGACATTTGTTCACCAGTCAAACAGATAGTAATGCAAAATATTTCAGAAAGCACATAAGATACTTCAATTCGCACTTCTCTTTCACCAGTTTTGGTGTTTCAGTTGATCGTCAATTGGCCACAGCAAAAGGTACAGGTGTTTATACGTTTAAAGCACAAGGTCAGATATACCACAAGTTGGATCCGCTCATGCCTGGTGGTAAAGGACCACGGCATATGCAGTTGTATTTTTATGACACAGACAATTCTATACCTCACAGGATTAAGAGGTCTCCCCATCTTGATGCTGAGTTGATTAGAAAAATATTGAAAATTCTACAAAACAATCCATATGTGCAAACATTTAGGAGTCTAGGCACTCTGCAAAACTTGCAAGACTACACAATCGCTCTCAATACGAAGATATCTGTTGATCAAAGGAGATACAATGCACCTACAGTGGGACAGGTTGCTGCCATATGGATGGATGGAAATGATCCCCAACATAGATTTGACAGGAGCATAATAATATATGGTCACGAGGACCGTCCGCATTATATTAGGGCTTATCATGGCTGCTATGATCCTTTAGCTTATCCTTTGTATAACCCTAATGGTGAAACTGGTTGGGAGGATAAAATGATATTATACCAAGAACCACCTGTGTCCAAGCCTAAGAGGAAATATACAAAACGTAAACGACAAGGTTCATTTGCTATCACATATTTTATATTGATCTACATATAATTGCAAATTTTATTTATTGATGTCAATATTTTTTTGATGATTATTATTCATGAACTATTTAAATTGCAGATGACCCTATAGTTGATATAAACGATGCTGTGCTTGATGAGGTACCTGATGGTCAAGGTATATGATGTTACGATTTGCATAGTCATTAGAAATTATTGTATGTGTAATTTGTTGTTGGCTAAGAGAATTCTTGATTGTTAGGAGACGCTGATAATGACGATACTAATGATGGAAACGATGAGGATACTGAAGCTCAAGGTATGACTTCTATTTTCAAATAAAGAATTATATACTACAAAACAAATACACAGTATCCCTTGATGGAACACTATTTACCAAACTAAGTAAAAGTAAAAATGCTTCTGACGACAGATAAAGAATCTCGACGTTTTGTCAGTGCAAGAGAATACTTATGTTTTAGGCTACAGATACGTGAAGGGGAATTTAACATCTTATTTTGTGGTGGTCGTCTTTTCCAACAATGGGCTGTCGACATGTATGTGAAAGTTGAGTCAATGCGTTTAGACTGGTACTCTAAACCTGAGAATCAAAATCTCATCCGTGCTGACCTTTACCAGGTGAGGACATTTTTAACAATCATAAAATAGATGCATTTCACACTTTATTAAATTATCATCTATTGATAATTCTTTCACTCTAGGGTCTAATCGACACGCTCGCTGCTGGAGAGACCCGTGCTTCAGAGACAGGAAAAAGAATTGTCTTATCCAAAGATTTCCATGGAAGTGATAGAGATGTTCATGCGAGATTTATGGATGCAATGACTTTAGTTACTAGGTTTGGTAAGCCGGATTTTTTTATAACAATGACATGCAACCCTTATTGGGATGAAATAATGGCAGAGTTATTGCCTGGGCAGACCCCTCAAGATCGTCCTGATGTGGTGACGAGGGTGTATAGGGCCAAATTACTAAACCTGCACTATGATTTGATTAAAAAAGGAGTTCTTGGCAAGGTCGCGGCATATTGTCATGTGACTGAGTTTCAGAAGAGAGGCCTACCACATGAACACTTCCTTTTGATTATGGAGCCAGATGATAAGTTGAGGAGTCCAGATGACTATGACAGATTTATATCAGCGGAGCTACCTAACCCAATGAAATCCCCCGTGTTGCATAGGTTGGTTTGCAAGCATACGATGCATGGTCCTTGTGGTACATTGAATCGAAACTGCCCATGCATGGTAGATGGAGAATGTCGTTTTCAGTATCCTCGTCAATTTTGTGAAACCACCCAACAAGGAAAGGACTCATATCCGATTTATAGGAGAAGGGATGATGGTCAAAGTGTGAAAGTAAGGGGCGAAAAATTAGATAACAGATGGGTTGTTCCATATAACCCAATGCTCCTGATGAAGTATAACTGTCATATTAATGTTGAGGTTTGCTGCAGTATTCAGTCTGTTAAGTACTTGTATAAGTATATATATAAAGGTCATGATTGTGTATCTGTCAGTGTTGATCCTTCAAATAGTGATGCACAAATTGATGAGATTAAACAGTACAGGAATGCAAGATGTATAACCGCTATAGAGGCGATGTACAGGTTGTATGGCTTTCCTTTGTATTCTATGTCACCACCTGTACTGCAAATGCAAGTGCACCTACCAGGTATGCATATGGTCTCATACAAATCTAGAGATGATCTAAATAAGGTTGTCCAAAGTGAAAGGGCAAAGAGATCCATGCTTACAGAGTATTTCAGTACAAACATGGAAAATCCTGCAGCTCGGAAATACTTATACAGGGAGTTCCCAGAATACTTCATTTGGAAAAAGTCTCATAAACGCTGGGAGCCTAGAAAACAACGCACACAGATTGGCAGGCTCGTGTATGCTCACCCTGCTGAAGGTGAAAGATACTACCTACGGGTGCTATTAAACCATGTGAGGGGTGCAACCTCATTTGAGGATCTTAGAACTTGGCATGGTACTACATATCCTACGTTTAGACAGGCTTGTGAGGCTATGGGCTTTGTGGAGACCGATGAGACATTAGATGCATGCTTGACTGAATCTAAAGAATTCAAAATGCCTTGTGCTCTTAGAAGGTTATTTGCAACGATTATGGTCTTTTGTGAGTGCGTCAATGTTCGTAGCCTCTGGGATAAGCATTTTGAGTCAATGGCCGAGGACTACCGTCGGTCCCATGGGAACTCTAGCTTGGTTGAGCAAATGGTGCTTAGAGACATCTCGCATCATGTTGCTTCAATGGGAAGAGATATTAAAAGCTATGGCCTTCCAGAACTGGACGAATCAGGTGAGGTAGTTCACTTTAATTAGTGATACTATATAACCTCTAATATTATTGCTTCATGTTCATGTTACTTTGTCCATTTTATACAAATAATGAAAACATGAGCCTTATTTGTCTTTGAAATTTATAGATGATTTATCAAGGGACTATTATAGAGAGCTTACAGAGGAACTAAAGGTTGGTTTTGACAAAGATCATCTAAAGATTATTGATACATTGAATGTGAAGCAACGAGCTGCTTTTGATGAGATACTAGATCATGTGCTCAATAAACGAAGCCGTGTATTCTTTATTGATGGACCTGGAGGCACTGGAAAGACATATCTATATAAGGCTTTATTGGCTAAAGTGAGATCAATGAATCTTATTGCAATTGCTACCGCAACATCTGGTATAGCAGCATCTATTATGCCCGGTGGTCGCACTGCCCACTCACGATTCAAGATTCCTATCAAAATTGATGCTAATACCATGTGTAGCTTTTCAAAACAGAGTGGAACTGCTATGTTGCTTCGCAGGGCTGCTCTAATAATATGGGACGAAGTTGGAATGACAAAGAGACAAGCAGTAGAAACACTTGATAGAACATTGCAAGATATAATGGGTTGCAATCAACCTTTCGGTGGTAAGGTCATGTTGTTTGGAGGTGACTTCAGGCAGGTTCTTCCTGTAGTGACACGAGGAACAAGAGCCCAGATCACAGATGCTACTTTGCTGAGATCATATATATGGTGTAATGTACGGAGGATTCTGCTCACCCAGAATATGCGGGCTCAAAATGACACATGGTTCTCGGAATACCTATTAAGAATTGGAAACGGCACAGAAGAAACATTTGGTGATGATTATGTTCAACTGCCTGATGATATTCTGATTACATGCAACGATGAAGATTTTTCAAAGAATTCTTTAAATAATAAAATGACAAATTTAGAAGATGCTTCCATTAACATTCTTATCGATAGGGTGTTTCCGAATCTACAAGCAAATTGCAACTCTGCATATTATATGCGCGAGCGGGCGATTCTTTCTACGAGGAACGACCACGTCGATGCAGTGAACAAAATAATGATTGAAAAGTTTCCCGGAGATGAGAAGGTATACTATAGTTTTGATTCGGTCGATGATGATTCAAGAAATAATTACCCTATTGATTTCCTTAATACTATTACACCAAATGGGTTGCCTCCTCATGAGCTCAAGGTCAAAAAGAATTGCCCGGTTATCTTGCTACGTAACCTAGATCCTCACAACGGACTTTGCAATGGGACCAGGCTAATCGTCAGAGAATTTCAAAAAAACTCAATCAACGCTGAAATTGTTAATGGGCAGCATGCTGGAACTAGAGTGTTCATACCAAGAATTCCTATGTCTCCTTCTGAGGACCTTACATTGCCCTTCAAATTTAAGCGGAAGCAATTTCCGATCAGGTTGAGTTTCGCAATGACAATAAATAAAGCCCAAGGTCAAACCATACCTAATGTAGGTATTTACCTACCCGAACCAGTATTCTCTCATGGCCAACTCTACGTAGCGTTGTCACGGGGTGTTTCACGCAAAAGTACGTGGGTGTTGGCAAAAACAAACAAAGCTATTGACCCAACTGGAAGGAGGACAAAAAACATTGTACACAGAGATGTTCTGGAGCTATGATATAGAATATTCAAAAAAATATTTTATTCTCGATACAAGTCCATTTATATGATATACAAGCAAAAGCATGTATATTCAGGATTTAAATTTTTAAAACAATGGATTGTATTCAAAAAGAAAATCTGCCCATGCCAATATATCCAAAACAGAGGAAAGAAGAAATGCAACATCCAGAGTCGATTCATCGTGAATAAAAAAAAACTGTTTACCTGTCGCAACGATTAGAGACTTGATGCTGCTGATTGAAGGACCGCTGATTGACCTGTGCCAACCGGTGTAGAGGCAGCAGCAGGCTATGCTCCCGTGCTTGCACATACACTCTCACTTCAAGTAACAGTAGCCATCCTAAAGCCAACATATTCAAAGAAAAAAAAAACCCAACAATCGTGAGCCTCACATTATAGAAGCTTATGAAATCGAAACCCAACTGGCCTAGGTTCAATTGGAGCGGAGGAGAAGAGAGGCGTTACCTGATCTGCGACTGCGAGGGGCGGAGATGGAGCAGCAGAGGTCACGAGGGGACAGCCGGCGGCGAGGGGCGGAGACGGAACAGCGGAGTTCCGGAGGGGACAGCCGGCGGCGCAACCTCGCGAGTCGCGAGCGTGTGCGTGATGCCGTGACTGCTGTACAGGGAGGCTGGCGTCGGGTTAATGGGCCGTGGCCCGTGTGACTTGATGGACCTAAAGGCTACAGCGCATCTGATCGGACAGTATCCCTACTGTGCAAGCCGGATATAACAAAATTTTTTTCCGAATTAATAATTCATAATCTCATATTCATATTTGGACAAAATATTATTAATAATCGAAACAATAAAGATATAACAGATTTTTTTTCTGAATTAAGTAATTCATAATTTCATATTCATATTTGGATAAAATATTATTAATAATCGAAACAATAAACACGTGCGTGTCGCACGTGCATATTTGCTAGTATAACAAATTAGCAACCTGTTTTGTGCAGCCGGCCTACGGCTACCGTTGCTGCCTTTTCTAATTGTTTTTTCGCCATATATTCACATTCATTTCCTTGTTGGCAGTCCACAGGTCAACTACCGCTGAATGCCCCATTTAAAGTGAGGCAACGCTTCCAGATCCTCGTTGCTACTTCACAATGTTTACGCCGTGAAATACACGCGATGCGCTAAGCGACATCACCAACGTCGTAGGTATGATTTCAATAAGTGGGGTGTCTTCCTAATTTCATAATCTAAACTATCGTCAAAATGCCCACTTTAGATGAGGCCTCAACGTTAAACGACGCAAAAGGGTTACCGGATAATGGGCAACAGAATGAGCCCCCACATAATCTGGTTGATGATGTCAAAGAGATTGATGAACTGGATATTTTTTCTGGTCAGGTGATGTGAAGTCGATTAGTAAAATAATAAAGTGGACAAGCAGAGAAGACCTATTGACGACAATTTGCGGAGTCATCCGGTTGATCGCGATGATGAAACTTTAGAGGAAGTCTTTCTAAAGTAAATTGTTCTCTTCTAATATAGAAGATATTGCAATTGTCCATTATAGAATTGCTACAATAAATAATTTGTTCATTGTCCTTGTTTTATAGCAAAGAGTGGGTACGAAGTACACGGCCACATCTAATTTATTTAAGTCTTAAGAAAATTATAAATATGTTAGATGAGGATACAGAGTTGAATCATGAAAGCTTTAATATGGCTGGAGATGCAGTACAAAATTGACGATTGTAGCAATGTAAGTTATGCTCTATGTACTCTTTTATAAAATTAATTTATTTTATTTAGCACTTATAGTCCGTGTTAGTTTTTAGATTCTCAACTACCGTATTATCAGAACGGACTATACATTTTATTCATAGTGGACATGCAAAACAAAATCGTGCACATTATGGATCCACTACGAGATCATATATGTTTGAAGGGTTATGATCAAGAAATGGCATATATACCTACATTCCACACTATTGCTAAAATATTCGCTCTCGCCATGGGACTATCAAAATCAAAGAGGAACCATGTCACACCCATTTTTAAGGACAAAAATAGGATGCATAAAGTACTCATGTGCGCCCCAGGACATGATCGCACACATAAGTAGACAAATTACATAGTATCATCACAGTGCTTATTACATAGCGAATAAATATTTAAAACATAGTCTTGAACGATAAGTAATAATGACTAATAGTAGATCTCCAGCGGAAACTCCAAACACAGGGACACGGTTGACTGGTTGACACCAAGACTAGTACTCATTACGATAATCTTCCTCATAATCTTCATCTGTTATGATAGAAATAGCAAGGGTGAGTCCATGTCGAACTTAACAAATACAACACAGGGTTCATGAGGCTCAAAAGGCTAGACACTGTTTGACTGCATTTAGCTTTTATTCATCATGTAATTAGCAATTAAGTAGTATCAAAGTAATTTACCTCCCATTTATGAACTAATGATCAATTGTAATAAAAGTAATGAATAGCATTAACATGAGCATAATGTTGACAACAATAATTAAGCATGATATAACAATGGTAATCATCTATCTGTAAATGTTCCAAGGCCGCTCGTATCCGTGAGCACAGCTAGTATATCAGTTTTTAACTCTGCGCAGAGGTGTACACTTTCACTGTGAGTCATGACTTCCAAATGCTTGGGTTAGCTAGGCCCAAAACACCGAAAATCATATAAAGCCACTTAAAAGTTCGTCTAACAAGTTAGGGCCATTAGATTCACTCGGCAGGCAGATGTAGAACCCCCCTCCCAGCGGCACAACAACCGCAACCTATACACACTAAGGACAGGGGCTCGCCCTACACCCAACGTGGCAAGCCATTCTTACGCCATTTAAAGTAACCACTAACAAGCTAGAAAAGGTCCTTTAAGCAACTAAAGCCAGAGCCATATAGCCCTCACAGCTGTACTGTATGTCCCGGATGATCACGTACAGATAAGTCCTTATGGAGAGAAACCAGAGCATCAAAATAATACACATGCTCTAGCCCCCTTTTAACAGTAATAAAATCATCTTAATGATTGATTGCTTAATCCATTAATCAAATTACAAGATCATTATTCATGGTTTAAGCACTAGCATTAGCTACCCATATGCATTCCCAAGGTTGACAAGGAATCAAGATAACAATCACTAAGTTATAATCTCTAAGGTTGTCAAGGTAAGCACATGCATATGTATGATAATTTTAATGTATAGGTAACAAGGATAGTCCTGTGTTATACTTGCCTTGATCAAAACTCTCTGAGTGATACTGCTGATCTGGCTCAAAGTAATACTCCTGATCATCCAGATACTGCTCACCTTCTATACTCGATCATCAATCAACAACATACATGCATCCAATCAAACATACACGAAGCAAACAAAGAGATATAATTAGAATAGTACACCAACAGTAACAAAACAGTAATAAAAGTTTATAAAACTCTTCTACACGTTCCTACGATCACACACACGTAAAGATCACCAAATTCGGAGTTAAAACGTGAAAGTTATGAATTTTCTAAGATTTCCTATAGATAATTAAATACTTAATTATAAACTTAAAAATTAAATTGTCAAAACTAGCTGTGCAACTACACTAACATGTAGAGCAGCAAATACGAACCTAACGCAACTTGAACGGATCAAATCGGAGTTAAAACGAAGATTTTATGACCAAAACAATCCTAGTGGCAAAACTGTAAATACCTGAAAACGTATTTTTGATTTAACCGAGAGAAAATACGCTTTCAAAACACGAAAACGTATTCCAGACAATACGCTAAGGACGGCGGGTTCAATTATGAAAAAGTCCAGGGGCTCTTTATGAAGTTTACCCCGCGAAGGGGTATCTTCTAATCTCGGCCCTTGATTTCAAATCGGACGGCTCATGTTCATCCTCAACCCCACAGTTAACTCCCGATCTCCTTCCTCAGGTCTGGCCAGCGGCCCCCCATGGCCGGCGGGCTACACCTCGCCGGAGATGGCGGATCTCCCCCTCTAGACCACCGTTCGACCCGAAAGTTGATCCAAACGGAAGAGAAGCTCCGTGCGAACTCATCTAAGCATTAAGAACTAGCTATGATAGAACGAACACGACGCGCGGCAACAAGGGGCGGCGACGCCATTACCGCACCAACGGTGAGCTTCAAAATCGCGATTTGAACCGTCTCCACCCAAAAGAAAAGCATAGAATGATAGAGGAGGAGAGTGCGGTCTCACCAATGCGATGAAAACGGCCTCAAATCCACCCGAGAGCTCCACCCGCGATCAACCGAAACCTCCAACTACCTCAAACCCTAAACCTCGATTTCTCACGGTGGAATTCACGGTTTAGATGAAAAACGGATATAGGAAGGTCAAGGCGTCCTATTTATAGCTTCTATTTGCCGTGTTCGGGTAAGATTCTCCGGGAATCACGAAATCCATCGACGACGTCCGCTTCCGGTTTGGAGTCCGGGGCGCTCACGGGAGGTGGAAGACGACTGACAATCGGGCCCCACCGGTCAGCGGAACAAGGAGGGAGAGGGCGCGCGGCTCGTCACAGCGACGCTGGGCCGGCCCACCCGGTGTCGTGCGCGGAGGAAAGAAAGGCGGGAGCGGCCCACTGCGCGGCCCAGGCACCAGCGCGAGATAGCAGGCCGTCGGGCCGTCGGCTGCCAGGGAGAAGGTAAGTGTTTCTCTTCTTTTTTTTTTCTTCTTTCTTCTTTTCTTTATTTACTTGTTTTCAAACTATTCCAAATAAAATTTTCCAAACCAAATCAAAATAAAATAAATCCACTACACAACAGAAAATAAATGCAGCAGCATGAATGCAACACCAAATATTGTTTTAAAAATTTTAATTTCCCATTACTTGTTATCTAAATTATTTGTAACCCACTAATTCTAAATTTTGGAATTTTTGGGTGTTACAAACCACAATATTTTATCATGGAAGCGAGAATACCCTGCATGTGTAACAAAGGTTACAAATAAAAAAAATACTAGTAATCACTTTTTATTTTTTTCAACTTTGATATAACAAAAATAGTTATTTCATTTATGTACATCAAATAAACAACTGATCTTCTACAGGAACTTGAGAGGCTTTCTTGTATATAATTTCACGAAGTTGTGGGATGGTATAAGATTGCCATCGATCAACACTGTAAGCTTCCTTAAAAAAATCAACACTGTAAGCATATATAATCTCTAACAATATTTTGTACACTAAATAAATAAATAATAACGTAATATTACCTACCATGCACAGCTATCGAGATCACTGAGGATGGAATTCTTGGCTGACATTTTGACGAGTCGTGCAAATGAATGTTACGACAACATCCGGGAAGATGTCCAATATATAATTAAGGAGTTAGGCAAAATGTAACTATGTCTTCTTATATGCAAAAGTATTCTCAAAATGTATTTAGGCTCAAATACAATTATGTAAAAGTTAAACTATACATCTAAGTACCATGGTTGTCTTTATGAGCATCGTCAAGATAAAGTTACAGTGTTAGCATGAGCATTATACTAGTTCAATAAAATAATAGTAGTACTCCTATACATGAGGACAAGAGAAGCTTGACCAACCCGTTCCCATGGTTGACTGGCTGGGCCAATTACGCGTTCCAGTGCAGACGTGTTGAACTGTAGTAGGTCACTGATCAGTCATTCTCTAGTACTCCCTGACAGCGAAATCGTCGGAGTTGAGCGCCACTGCTAGTCTGCTACCAACGTAGTACGACTGTTGGAGAGACAGTGGTGAAAGATCTTTTTTTTTTCTGCCTGTTTGCCTGTGTTGAGAACCGAGCAGGTGCACGGATGGCTAGCACAGTCGTCGAGCGTGCAGCCTACGCGAGTTCTGTTGTCTCTCACTGGGGTTTGCCCCTAATAAATTATGTTGAGCCACAAAGGGAATATGACGTGCCCGTCGTGTACGAAATCATGGATGGACCCGGTGATCTCATGAAGGACGCGATGTGATATGTGTAGTTGTAGGTTTGATCGTGTAGGCATGGTGTGAGTATTGTGTGCGTGTGTAGGGTTGGTGTGAGTCTGTACATGAGCAGATACTACAGTTGTACCCAGACGAGAGACGTCAAAAAAAAAGCTGCTGCTGTGTTCATCACCCATCGAAAAAATATGTACTGCAACATCGAAAAAACATGTACTGCACATCGAAAAATATATGTGCCGCAACATAAAAAATTATGTGCTGCAACATCGAAAATTATGTACTGCAACATCTCAAGCAGTAGTACTACGACATCACAAAAACATCTGTTGCAACAACCGAAAAATCCCATTGCAACATTTGAAAATCATATGTTGCAACATCCTAAAACACCCATTGCAATACGGGGGGAGGGAATAGAGACCCAGAGCTCGCCGGAACCCTTACCACTGCCATGTCCCTCAAATCCAAAGGAGGAGGAGGAGGGGGAGCGCTCAGATCCAGAGGAGGACGACGAGGAGGATGGCTCACATCAAGAGGAGGAGGAGGATGGCTCAGATCCAGAGAAGGACCACCTACCTTGTCGGAGCCGCCGCCGTCGTCCTCGTCTCCGGTGGGAGGCACGGGAGCTGGGTCACTGGCTAGCGTGGAGTCGCATGGAGCTCGCAAAGGGGGAGGGAGGGAGGGAGCGCCAGTAGGCGGGCGGGCGCGACAACGAGGTGGCGCGCGACATTTCCCAGCAAGCACGCAGTGCGCGGCAGCAGAACGGAGAGGGCGACGCAAGCGCTACAGGACTCGGGAGTGAGCGGTCGAGAGGATAAGGACCGGGAGCGGCGTGCGGTGGGTTGCTTCGGCGCGGGTGCATCCGGGGCATGCAGCGGGGTGGATCGGCACGGGTGTGTCCATTCCGTCTGGAAGCCCGTCATATATCATTATCACTCTTTATTAATGTGGGCGGTCAGGTTGTTGGACGGCGTGACGGATAACAGCTTCTCTATCCACACCTTGGCAAACAATTCCCACAGTTCTGTCTTCTTGTTGGAGAATTGGTGCCAAGCCCAGAGAAGAGGGCCGCCAAGGCTGGCGCTCCAGCGGGGAGGGAGGGGAAGGCTTACCGAAGTCAGCAAAGGGGCCATCGCTCGCCGCGGCCTGCACGCGGGAGTGAGAGCCACCTTCATCGTGCCTGAGGGCGAGCAGCAGTGCGGCTCGGCACGCGGGTGCGGCGGTGCGGGCAGGCGCGCGAGGCGCAGGCCGCGTGTGGGCAGCCGCACACGGTCTTCACGCATGGCGGACGCGCTGCGGGCAGCCGAGGCACAGGCTGCGTGCAGGCAGCGACGGGTGGCGAGCACAGCGGAGCTGGAGCTGCCAAAACTGAGAGCTCCCTTTTAGGCCTTCTTGGTTTACTTTACATTTCTTGCTAACTAGCATTAACTAAATGGGAAAAACTAGTATTTTTTTGGCACAGTTGTGCTCGTCTCTAATTAGTAATAGTAAGATAAGATGGCCACCTTGATTTATGATAATATTTGTACTAATTTACGATAAAGGGAATATATATTTATGATAAATGTGTTACTGTAACTCATGGTGACATTTACAATATGTTATAGTAAATTACATACGGGGGAGCTACAATAATCTCATAAATTAGTATAATCATTTTTGTAACTTATACTAGTCATAGAGCAAGTTGTTTATTGATTGAACAGGAGGGGTCGCCCCCTACTGGCATTTTATTAAATTTTTGAAAAAGTACAGGCCTGGATTACAGTTTCATGAAACAAAGAAAGTAACAAAGAAAATCAAGACTATTACACAAAGTTGTCTAGCCATAAATGTTAAAATTTATTCTTGGCTCGTAGCTTAACTAGAGCCAACTCCCTTCTGAATATAGCTTTGGTTGCGCCAGTTAGAGATAGCGAGCGAGAGACAAAGCGAGTGATGTGAATGATCTCTGTTGTATTCCCAATTAACAGTGTGTACATATATATATAAAAGGCCCATGTGGGCGGTTATAAGTGTGAAAGAGAGATAGGGGTGAAAAGACACCCCTTGGATTAATCCCTAATTGAGCATTAAATAATAATTCTCAACTGAGCCCACGGAGTGTTGAAGATTCCTGAAGATCAAATCATTTCGAGCAGTCCAGATTGCCCAGCACATGGAGATTATGATTTCCATGAAGAAAGGTTGATGAATGAGATCTCCGAACACAGAAATGGTTTGTAGCAGCTCACTCTGCACAAAAGGAGCAAGGCCCAAGGCATTCCAACAACTCATTGCAAATGGGCAATGAAAGAAAAGGTGCATAAGAGTTTCATCAGAGTCCAGGTGACATAGAGCACAATTGTAACTTTCCAATTCCATAGTTTTTCTTCTAAGAAGTTCACTGAGTGTTGAGTTTGTCCTTCAACTGGTGCCAGAAAAAAAATTCCTCCTTGGCTGACAGTACGATTTCCAGAGCCATTTATAAACTGGATGTACCTGTCTGTAACCTATGAGCTGCAGATAGGCTTTCTTTGATGTAAGCTTGATGAACCCCAAATATATATCCACAAATCATTGCCATCTTGTAGATGAAACTCATCCAGAAAGGAGTCAAGCTGCTGAAATTGATCAAAGGCCTGGGTTGACAGAGGAAGGTGGAACAATTCAGACCTATCATTGGTGGAGATGAATGACTGCACTGAAATATGTTGTGCTCTTGCAAATGAGAAGAACTCAGGGAAAATAGAACTCATAAGATTGTTATTCCAAAGGAAAAAGTCCATATTACTCCTTCCAAGTTTAGCCTATGTCCAAATAACCCCCAAACTAACATTTGGTTTAATCATTATGTTTTATACGATATTGTACCTCCAGTGTTAATTTATTATTAAATTTCCTAAGCTATCAAAATCGTGGCAAAAAGTTAAGATATATTTTTCTAACATAACTTATGACGTTCTCTATCATATCACAAAAGTTGATATTAAGACTCACCTAATATATGGAAAAACAAAAATAACAAACCATGTTGAGGGGTAAACTAGACCAATTGAAATAGTTGGAGGGAGTAAATTGAACCAAATGTAAGTTTAGGGGGTAATCTGGATATATGCCAAACTTAAGGGGAGTAATTTGGACTTTTTCCTTATTCCAAATGTCCTCCCAGAATAAACAAGTTGAACCATCAGATACTATAACTGAAGCCAGACCTTTGAAAGAGACCAAGGACTTTAAAATATCCTTCCACCAAAAGGAACCTCTATTATTATTGATTGGTAAGGCACCATGTGGATAATGACAATTCCACACTAGCTGCATCCAAGGAATGTCAAACTTATTGAAGAATTTGAGAAGATGCTTTAACAGCAAGCTTTCATTCCGAGCGTAAAGATTCAGAGCACCAAGACCACCATATTCTTTGGGCATGCTCACAATTTTCCATGCAGCCTTGTGAGGTTTTTTGCAATTCAGATCAAAACCACTCCATAGACAATGCTTCCTAAATTTGTCAATCCGTTTAATTACAGTTTTAGGAAGAAGGAAGGTGCACATGGTAAAATTGGGTAGAGAACTAATAACAGCATTTGTCATCTGTAATACCTGTGTCATGCGCATGCAGCTGTGATACAATAGCAATTAATAGATGGTTGGGGATTAGTAGTTATGGCTGCAGCAGTAGAGGTGCATCCAGCTGCCAGGAGCACGGCAGTAGAGGAGCATGCGGCTGTAATCAATGGCAATTAGAGTCTTGGGAATAGACTAGGTAGCGTGCCCGTGCGTTGCTACGGGACAACTAAACTTCTGTAATAAAAACACTCAGATCGCTCAATAAGATAACAATGTTGTGAAACTAAATACTGACATTAAAGTTTAGGGTTGAAATGCTATCTAAACACACGTTGAAATTATAGAAATGCTATCTAAAAAAGCAAAGTTCGTGAATTAGAAAAACAGGAACTTAAAAAAACATGAATGTTATAACATAGGTTTCCATGAGTATCAATCAAAATAAAAATAAAACATGAATTGTTAAATAGGCTGAGGAGCAATGTTTTGCTCACATTCATATTCATTTGCTTACAAAATCCAGATCTCCAGTGCTATTATTTGTTCATGCCTTCCAATGTTTGTTCACCCCAACAACATTTGCAGATACATGAAGTCTAGAAATCTAAGTGTTTTGTAGTCTAAAATATTTCACATTACACAACCAGGACACCGACAGTCAATAAAGTTTAGGAGTGGGGCTCTGAAAAATGGTATCTAAACACACGTTGAAATTACAGAAATCTATTGCACAGAGCACACTGATATAGCAAATGGCAAAGACAAGTGCTTCTAGATGCCTAATTCCATCCCGACCACAGTAGATCACACAAGATGATGTATTAGACTGTGAGCGACATTTCTTTGTGCAATTGAGGCACTTCACCATGTTAGATCGGTAAGTGGGTTCCCACTCCTGAATGCAGCTCCTAGCAAGTCCTGTCAGCTTTTCTTTAACAGTCTCCATGGGAAGGGAACCATCAAGCACCTTAACGTGCGAGCTAAAGTACTCCTTCCTTAGCACACTACATTCATGAAAAAAAGAACCTTACAAAGCAGCAAACAATGCTCCCTTTTAAACCACATAAACAAATTGGTCGTCCCGGAGATATCGCTAAGGAGAAACATCAGGTAAGTGGTTAACATGTAAATAAAATGTTAAACCACATCCACATCACAAGAACATGTTTTTTAAGGCAGATGAATTCAGTGGCAGTATCTGAACATGAAAAAACATCAATGAAGACACCTACTGCACTCATATCAGTTGCTGGGTGCCTTGGCCGGTCACGGCAACCGTACAAATTCAAGCTATGGCACACACAAACCAACCCATCAGCAAAATCCTTCAACAATTCAAACCCATCAGCACGAAATTTGATGACGCTATCCAGATTTGAGAGGTACTCAAAGTCCCACCTCTATGTTTCAATCAGGAAGGTTGAGTTAAAAGTGATTACAAATGCAGAATTATAGGAAGGAGATCAGTAACCATAAATTCACAAACACATTGCTACAGCTCGGCTTATGTATTTTCCTTTCTACTTTATCAGTACTGCAATTCCTTTTCTTAGACAGATAAGCATAATGGGGCAAGGTAAAATCTAGATCAATATGTTCTATTATTGGTTGCTACACGTTGCAGGGTATCCAAGAAGTTGAGAACAGGAATAACAATCAGAACCAATAGTTGTAATAGTACCTGAGAAAACAGATAAGCCAGGCAGGTTAGCATGTTCTGTTCAAGATTTCCAATTTTTTAATTGTTTGCATAGTGCTCCAGCAATAGATCACAGATAGGAAGACAAAAATGAAGTGCCTGAAACAGGACACAGTGAGATCCCACATTATGAGGCGAACAACATCCAAAACATCTAAATGAACCATGCACTTCAGTGTACCAAACTATCATACTTCATCGAAGTCACAAGCTGGTAATACGATACAAGATAACAACCTAACCATAGCAGCTACAAGGGAAGATTGTGAACAGTATGCCACAGTTCTAAATAAAGCAATTTATTTTTGTACTTCTGAAGGTTTTTACAACTTAATTTCTCTACAGATGCGAAATCATAAAAGACAATTGTATGAAGACATATCACTATATATTCACCTCAATTGAGTCAGCTTGCCATTGCTCTGTAATCACTAACTTGAGGAAAAAGAAAGCATCTCTTCTGTACAAATTAATAATGTCTAGGTGGGGAAGGATGTTTGCTGCTTTGTAAGGTTCACTGTTGCTTGACGGTTGTTTAGCAGTATATACACAATTTTAGGCTTCTGAATCAAACTGTTTTTAGTACAAAGGAACAGTATGCATTGGTAGCAACATTGTAGGAGAAACCATAATTAAATCTAATTATCCAGCTTATCTGGGCTATAAATCTATGATACACTATCTCCAGTGAGTAAATCAAGTGTTCGTAGTGGCTGGAAGCCATGAACTACCAAATCATGAACAGTAATCAGGGGAGCGTACCTCCTATAGAATCCCCTCATCTGATCGTTGAGCATTCCGGTGAAGTCCATGGTGAGCACGTCCTCTAAGAGGGGCAGGTCCCGGTCGAAGATGATGAGCAGGATCTCATACTCCTCGAAGTGCGCCACATTTGTCAGCGCAAAATCCTGCAACAACACAAAACACCCAGTCAGTAAGAATGTAACATGAGAGGAGACTCGATCCGTCGATCGAAAGAAGATGGGGACGCGAGGGTCAAGTCGGGCCATGTGTGCTCAGCTGGATGCGGATGGAGGCGCGGCTGCGAAGTCCTCGGCGATTTCGTCCCTGGTGAGCGTGGAGGAGAAGGCTCTCTTCCTGGGCAGATGTTGTTGCTGAAACCTACAATATAGTATCAACTAAATCCTCATTACACAGACTGTTTTTAGGTTACTATTTAAGGCAAAAGAGCATATCTATCTGTTCTAGCCTTCAAGGCCAAAAAAATGCCAGACCAGTAGGAAAAAGAAACACCGGCTGCCAAAAAAGCTGCATAGTAATTTTTTTTTAAAAAAAATCAGAGTGAAAAGGAAGCTATAGGTACCTGCATATAGCCCTGGACCTCATCTTCATCTTTTTTGCCACCTGACGAGATAAACCAGCTAGGTCTAGGAGCACATAAAAAAGATTATAAAAAAGATAGATAATCCACGTACATCTTATTTTTTGGATGAAAACAACAACTGCCTAGCATAGTAATGAATAAAAAGAATTTACTCAGTTAATTATTCATAAAGAGGAATCAATTCAGATATTCAGTGATGTATTTATTGTGGCATAGTTTGGCACTGCCTAGCATAGTAGGTACGCTCCCCTGTAATATATGGTTACACCTTTGTTACCTTTAAGACACAAATTCACCCCATTTCAGCCCAAAGCTGGAGAGAATGATACATGAAAAAAAAATAATCCTTGCTTTTAGTGTTTGACATCGCTTAGATCTGAAATTTGGCAAAGTAGAACGAGAAGATCAAAACAGAGGACAAAGGAGTATCTGTTACCTTCAGTAGGGGCTGACTGAAAAATCTGTGAAATCCAAAATGCCTTGAAAAGTTTCATTAAGAAACCACATGAGACAACATTCTTCTCAGCCGGACCCATTTCATTGATCTGAAAGGTAGATAATATGAAAGGACACTAAAACCTGGAATAACATTCTTCTCAGTCGGACCCACTTCATTTATCTGAAAGGTAGATAATATGAAAGACACTAAAACCTGGAAACACCATTCCGGATTTCCCAAACTCACCTTGGTTGTCGGCAAGCAGAGAGCAGCGACAGCAGTGTGGCAGCAGATAGAGAGTAGCAGCACCCTTGAGTCTCCTCATGTTTCCATGTATGATCATATCCATGCAACTGAAATTTTTTTATCAATTTAAAATGGTATACTGCTCACAATATAAATTGCCTTATAAAATAACACATTTTGTGCTAATAAAAAAACAAACTCATGGAGTAAACTTTGAACAAGGGCATCAGGACTTCATGAAAAGATAAATTATTGGAGCAAAAGATTTATTTTAGAGATCTAGCAACAACAAATAGTTTTATTCATGACAATTGCAAAGGCATATTTCAAATCAACTATCCGTTTAGATTACAGGAACACAGGTACGCATTGAATCTGTGCTGAGAAAAAATGAATCCAAGAATGCCCATCTAAATTTCAACATCAGTCATCAGTACTTGCATCCAAGCCAGAAAACCACATATCCTGATTTCAACATCAGTACTTGCATCATAAGCAAAGTTGAATAACGTCACCACTAAAAGGAAAATATAGTGCTAACTGAAATACTGGATATGACACACAATGTTTTTATTATTATTGTTCTATAATAAAATGCAAGTCAGTGAAATCAACAATAATATTTTACTGATTCCCATCTGCCTTGAATTTAAAGTTACATTAAACAAAGAATTTTTTATCACTCTCCTCACCAATCAATGAAATATAGAGGTACAAGTACAATATGATTTCTATATACCCTTATCTTTCTGCATCAGACACATGATTAAGGATGTATGATTTATCTCAGTCTTCTAACTCACCCTGCTATTCACAACCTTTTGTTAGTGGAAAAAACAATCACTATGGCTTGAGTCTAATCTTTTGCAATATGTTAAATTCCACTCCATAACAAACTCTACAAAATGTTCATTTCCTTTCTACATAACTGTGACAGCAGAAATAATTCAGTTAAAG